>CM029128.1:8647103-8927103 GCA_016859345.1 Istiophorus platypterus | reverse complement strand
GGTCTCCATCCCTACTCTTGCCACAGCGCAAGATTAAACTAGAAGGGGGTGACCCAACACCCCTAACAATACCCTCGACACAAACTAAGATTTCGTCTTCGGAGTTGGGGAGTCGGCTGGCGAGGGCCAGTTCATTGTTCTACACAACAGCTGGAGGGACCCCCATCCCTGGTTTGCCTCCATACCACCCTCAAGGGGCCGGCGGAGGTGGAGCAGGAGGAGGAGCCGGAGTTGAAAGGTCCAGTCCCGGAGCGTCCAGCTTGCCCACCACTGACAGTCCTACATCCTATCAGAATGAGGATGAGGAGTTTGAGGAAGAGCCCTATGACGGGATCACAGAGGATGCTTACAGTCATCTCTATGGACGTTCAGCCAACCCCTATGGGAGTGAGTATTACGTTATATTGTTGCTATTATGAATTATTTGTGTGCGTGTTGCAGCGGTGTATTTCAGACAGTAAAGCCATGTTATTCATCACCGAACCTTTTCCTCTGGAAAATTTTGCATCATTAAAAATTTCTCAAAATGCAGTATCTTTTCAGTTGTACTCAAACAATAACATTACACTTTTACCTTACAACAAACTGAAGAATATTTTATTTCACTACACTAATGTTCAAAGCATTAACTTCTTAACTCCAGTAAATTTAAGTTGTTTCAAGGAAAAAATGGACAAATGAGGAAATGCTAACAAGATGGTCTCAGTGGCAATCCTGCATCCATTTTATCTTTCTAGTCATGTAAGATCTGACTAAGTGCATTACTTTCTCAGTTGCCCTTGGCTCAGTTGGATGAAATTCATTTGATATCAGATTGATCTAAGAGTAAAACTCGGCATGACTTGCAGAAATAAATGTAGGGGTTTTGTTGCTCGTTGACCAGACTTGTTATGTATAGGGCAAAAAAAAACAAACACAAAAAACCAAACAAACTGATGTATATTCATTTCATCCCAGTTACATTATTTAATCTTTCATAAATCATGTATCCTGTGCCTCTTAAAAAAGAAGGATGTCATGCCTCCAATGTGTGTGTATGTGTGTGTGTGTATGTGTGTTTGTGTGTGTGTGTGTGGGGGGGGTTTCTCAGCATAAAGATAGCTTTATGGAGTTATGATTAGAGTGCATCGTGACCAACATCACACTCCTTGTCAAAGCTATAACAGCTGGTCTGTACTGCTTTTTGTTATTTTTTAAAATGTTTTTGAATGTATCACACTTTCATACATTTGCCCGTACATTTGCCCACACATGAAGGCAGAGATGCTATGTTCATATGTGTTTGCACTGACCCATAAACTCACGGACCGTACACACACGGTCACAGTTTATAGTCACAAACTCAGATTCACATGTCCACACACGCATACACACACTCATGAACATTTTCCATCATTCCTAGCATCCTGCAGCTCAAAGGCATCACACAGGTTTGTCAAATTCTAGAGTTTCAGATATTTATGAAATCCACTCCATCTGCAATCAGTCAGAGCACCCCAGGGTGACATTGTGGGAAATTTGAGAACCATTCACATCTTTCATTTGTGTGTGTGCGTGTTTGTGTGTTTGTGTGTGTGTGTGTGTGTGTGTGGTTGTGTGCGTGTGCACACACTCACAAGTCATTGCAGAGGTTAAAGGGAAACAATTTTGCAAGTAAGAACCTAACACCCAGCTTTGGATCTGTCCACCTTCAATATTCAAGTTGCTGATGTAGCAATATGACTAATCTGGGATACATCTGCAAAGCTCTGAAACATTTATGAAACACAACAAACTTGTGTGAAATTACAGCAATCGGCTTTACAAATTAAATTCTGCTGCATCTCTCTAAATAGGGGACGCAGAGGGTATAGATGACAGTATAACTTTGCTTTTGTTGTTAGTAGTCTGATAAATGGAGGCATGCATACACATTTATCCCTTCCTGTTTTGCTGTGTAACACAAAACTCTTTCGGTTTTTGAATCCCGTCTCAACCTTTTACTGTTCTTGCTTGCTTTCATCAGTCCAGGACAAGCCAGAGATGGCAGCGGTGCCCTTGGCTTTGGAGAACCGCAACTGTGTGCTGATCCGCCGGGACCTGGTGGCGCTGCCTGCAAGCCTCATCAGCCAGATAGGCTACCGCTGCCACCCTAAGCTCTACACGGAGGGGGACCCTGGGGAAAAGCTGGAATTGGTAGCTGGTAGGCATGCACATGTCTCTACACTTTGTCCACATTTAGATCATTTAAAACTCAATAGCTGGTTAAATTAAATTTAACTGATTCAATTAATTACAACAGATAATTTCAGGAGGTTAATGAACGCCATTAATGTGAAATAGAAATATTTTAAGCCCCCCACCCCCACCCCCAAAAAAATCACTAACTGGACAAAGAGCCCTTTGATTGAGGCGATAACCCGCAACCCAGTGACCTCTCTAATATCCCTTTATATCCAGGAGGCACATGTATGCCGTGTCTGTATCAACCTCCATTTGACCCAAAAGAGACTGCTGTCAGAGGTTAATCTCTCCTCATCACCGTTCCACAATAATTTTGGGTCGACAGCTCTAGTTCTAAAATAAGGTACATCAGTGCTAAAGCACATAATTGCCATACTGTGGTTTAGATGCCAGTAACATTAGTTAAATTCTTATCCCTGTTTAAAAGCCTGTTCCCCAAAGCAGCTTTTTAGCAATGTTTAACCCCGGTCAGATAATGTACATTCAGGTCAGCCCCCATGGCAGGTTTGATCCACGTTACTGTGCCAATCTGAATGGGATAAAACAAAGATGCACGGAGGGTTTTTCTGCAGAGATTGAAGACTGTGACAGAAGGACAACCATCTCTGCAGTAGCCATCAATCAGGCCTTTATGGTGGAGTGACTAGACAGAAGTCACTTTGGAGTAAAAAGCATATGACAGCCAGGAGTTTGCCAAATGGCCCTTAGAGGGTTCTGAGAGCATGAGGGAAAAGATCTTTTGGTATGATGAGACAAAACTGAACTCTTTGGTCTAACTGCCAGATATTGCTCCTGGCTGTCAGACCAGAGACTTTCAAAAAGAGCAGATACTGCTGACCATGTAGCTAATATAATTCCTTCAGTGGAGCATGGCAAAAGTTGAATCAATTTAGTATTGGATCTTTTCAGAGAAAAGAATGGCGTCTGAGTACTTCCCAGCGTACTTTACAGACATACAAAGCCAAGCACAATGGTATGTGCACATGCAAGTTGTGCAAAATGTTCAATTGCACAACACTTTAAAAAGTTACCTCATGGTCAGTCGGATCATAATATAACTGAATCAAAAACAGAATGGAATGCAATGGAAACATGTAATTCACTCGCGTAGTATGTATGTGAGGCGCAGAGTACAATACATGAATGTGAAAGACATGATGTTATAAAGAAAGCAAAAACCAAGTAATGAAATAGTGTGGTGCTTTTATGGCCTTCAAATTCCTACTTCAAATTCCTCTCCCAATTTCTGATTCTGCTTTGGAAAGCTGAAGCTTTGTTTAATGCCTTGAACACACATTTAGCAAAAGGCTGAAAGATGACTTGGTAATTGGGAAAAAGAGAGAAAAGGCACAGCTGCAGGGTCATTAAAGAGAAAGAAATGGGTTGTAATATGAGTAGTCTTCTCAGTAAATCTTTTTCCTTACCATACAGGTACACAGGTGTTCATGACTCGAGGCCAGCTGATGAATTGTCATCTATGTGCCGGTATCAAACACAAAGTCTTGCTCCGCCGTCTGCTTGCCACATTCTTTGATAGGTGAGTATAAAGCTGTGCACAACCAAGGAGAACCATCTGTATTAGTCTTTAAGGACCCAGTGTAAGATATGAGTTCTGTGTATGATTCCAACAAGACCACAGTTGTCACGAACCAACTTTCACACTCCATCTGTGGCCATGTTGTGCAATGCGGCTTAGTTATGTGTGTTCCCATGTTTGCCTACTGCATATGTCTGTAGCTGACTCTGCCCCCTGGTGCTGACTCTGTATCCTTGCAGAAACACTTTAGCCAATAGCTGTGGGACAGGTATCCGTTCTTCTACTAGTGACCCGAGTAGGAAACCCCTGGACAGCAGGGTCCTCAACGCTGTAAAACGTAGGTTTATTGTTCAAATCATTTAATATATGTGACGGAATTTCCAAACATTACAGACAGCTACATTTGTCTGCATTGAGTTTGCTGTTTTCTCTCTTTTACAGTCTACTGTCAAAATTTCAACCCTAACTTCAAGGAGAGTGAAATGAATGTGATTGCTGCCGACATGTGCACAAATGCGAGGCGTGTCCGCAAGCGGTGGCTGCCCAAGATCAAGTCCATGTTGCCTGATGGCATGGAGGTGTACCGTGCAGGAATGGGCATGGGTGCTGCTGTGGGTCTGGGCCTGGCACTGGGTGCCCCTCAATCAGGTGTACCCCTCCCCTTTGAGCCTGACTTCAAAACCCTAGAGCAAAGGTTGTACCCCGATCGTAAGGACCCTCTCAGGACTCACCCACCTCTGACAGAGGGCAGCCCTGGGTCTGGGGCGGCTGCAGCAGAGGCTGAAGGCGAAGGTGAAGGAGTCGCTCAGGAGGAACAGGAGGAAGATGAGGATGAAGCTGGGTTAGAAGGTGTAGATGGATCACTGGGGGCGCCAACTTTGATCCCAGGGGCTGAGGCAGGCAATTGTGGTGACACGCCGCCCGAGCAGGAAGTGGAAAGTTTTGGACAAGGTCTGAGGGTGAACGGACAGTGAATGTCCTTTTGGACTGGCTCTCACATTGTGAAATCTGTTTAACACCACGTTTTCTTTTGCTTGCATCTCGTCTACCACTTTTCTCCTCCTCTGTGCTTCCTCAATGGAAGTTATCAGCAGAAAAAGCTGCGCTCGTAGATCTTACTAACAGAAATTTGTCACACATGCATGCGCACATGTGTGCTTGTGTACACGCACATTTACTGATAATGGAAGCAGATACAGGCATGGCATTAGCGCTCTGAGAAAATCCATGATTTCTGCTCCACCCTTTTCTTCGTATATCCAGTATTTACTCAGTATTTCTGCACCTGCAGCAATATCGAAAAGGCCTGATAGCAGGACAAATGACTGTAATGATTCATGATTTCAGTGCAATACAAAAGCAACAGCTGCTTTGCTGCCAGTTTATGGAGTGTGGTATAATGGGTTGTAAAATGATTCCATTTTCTTGGGAAGCTGCATCTGAAAATAACCCATGTAACCTTGGGAAAAACAGATCAGAGAAACACGGCTCTCTTAAAAAGCAGCTTATTTTGCTCGACCACTTTAAAACATATTCTTGTATGATAAATAAGTGTGGATATATATCAAGGATTGTATTATAACTTTGGTCAAGTAGTGTATTAGCACCTTTAAACTAAACACTTTTTATTTCCTGTTAAAACAGGACATTATTTAGCGATATAGATGAAGAAAGGTTTTCTGAGAAAGCTAAAGACTTATCCAAAATCTAAAAAATAATCTATCACATGGAGTTGTTTTTTCATGCATATTTGCCCATGACACATTGGATTAGACTATCAGTGTGATGCCTGTGTCTGCTCCAGACAGCACCCCCCAAACACGTACACCCACATACAGATACACATACACATACACACACATACAGATACACACACACACACATGTGCGCACATTTCCCACCTTTATGAAACTAGCCTTTAATATCTGCACCAATGCATTGAAAATACACCATTCAAAAATGTAACAATGCTTTTTAACTTTGAAAAATCCTTTTAAATTACATCCTTCTGTCTTGGAGATACAGAGAGAGAGACATGAACAAGAACATGCACTAAAATCCAAGCTTGCATGCATGAATACAAACAATGGATACAGAGAATTATCAAAAACAACAACAAAGCCAGAAATCTGCATCTAAATAAGAAAACAGCTACTGTTGCCTCGAGATATGCCATTAATACGCAAAAGAACTTTTTTTCCATTTCACACTGGGACATTTCTCACAGACCTCAGTCTGACACATTAGAACTGACCTGGGCGTGACCCAGGATTGACTGTGTTTGACACAGTACTGATTGGATTTTGTTTTTTTGTTTTTTTTGTTTAGTTTTGTTTTTTTTTCTAACTACGGAGCGTACTGTCACCACGGGTAGAGGAGACTGACTATATGGAGTAGTAAGAAGAAGTGCACTACACCAAGTCGTAGAAGAAAAAAATGCCAGAGAGAAGCACTGTTTCACCTTGATGTGGTGGTGCGATTGGCACCAATACTACATAGTCCTGCTTCCATCCTGTTTTTTTTTTTTTTTCCCGGGAGGGGGTGTTGGGGGGTAAATTATTGAATAAATCTTATAAGAGCAATTTCTGCTGGCTTATTACATTTGCACTCAAAAAAGGTAAAGGTGGAAAACTAAGGAGTTTGGCAAAATATGACTGTACTAAAGACTGAATTTTTCCTCCACATTACCCTTATTACTTATTTGATTATGGTATTGTGGGTTCAGAAAGAAACAAATGGTCTTTCTGATAATGACTGTTTATATAATTTGGAAGGGGATGGCATGAGGCAATGTCGAACAGTGACTTAAACCTGTATTTGTCATAGTCATTTTCTTTTATGATATATGTTTTCATGCTTTCTGCCAAGCATAAGGACACAGTCCAAACAGCCTTTCTTTGTTGTTTTGTGCTTTGATTTCAAAAAGATACACTGTTGTATGTTTTCTTCCATTTCCTGGGTTTTCCTGCTCAGCAGTCAGAGCACATTTAATCATCAGATCAGACCAGATCATCCAGTGAATCAAATGAGTGAACCCCAAAGTTATTTTAAGCTACTGCCACTTTGAAAAATATGGCTATTTATGTAGTGGTTGAAAAGTAAAATTAATCTGATTTTTCCACTATAGAAAGTGCTAGCGTACATCAACAACTAAGCAGAAGATAAAGTGTATGCGCTTGGTATATTTGACCCATTTGTTTATACTTCAGTGCTGTGCCACTTCAATAGATGGGCCAGGTTGTTCCCTGTCTGTGTCCTATGTATCTTCATTTGGTTTCTTAGGGGGAAGCTTTAAGATGGCCCTGCACGAGAAACACAGGGTTAAAATTGCACTAGGTAATAAAGACGTTTACAGTTTTGTTTTTTTTGTTTTTTTTTTGGGGGGGGGGGGGTTGATCTGCCATAGATAAAACAGGGCTGAGCTATAATAGAATGGCTGAGATGATGGATGAATGTAAACTGTAGCACTGCTTCGGTGAGGGCTCAAAGCCTTGATTGAATATGCTAAAATACTGAATCTCTTTTTTATATGACTCACTTTTTTTCCTCAATTGTATACTGTTAAAATGGGCCATGATATAAAATTAATCTGACTGTGAGGCTGGGTGATGTTCTGACCTAAAACTTTAGTGATTTTGTGATTAAAAAAAAAAACAAAAAAAAACTGATGTGAACAGGTCTTCCAATGTGGCAAACACCATTGAAAATTTCTCTAATATGTAGAAAAACTGAGCGAGGTTCAAGTACAGTCTTTTATTACTCACTTGTTTATACTGTCTTTATCCTAACAGTTATGTGTGTCTCATATGTGTTCGCAAACTGAGAGATCCTTAAAGTTTCTGTATAAATATACTTTAAAGTTTAACACGTTATTTCTTTATCTCACTTTTAATTTATTAAGCTTCGGTTACTAGAGTTGCTCTTGTTTAAAAAAAATAAAGGTATTCAGTTGTTTGTTGGAGCCACTACCTTAATTACTGGACTTTTGAGAGGATCACCTACATTTCTGATTTTTTTTTTTTCTACTAGGGTGATAGTCTCCCAAAAATGCATACGTAGTCTCCCATAATTACAGTAATTACTTAAGATTACAAAAAGACTTGCAACTTCATCAGTCCATCACCCTGAATAAATTAAACCCCTGTACTCCACTGTTAAACTGTGCAGTAAGTATGACATAAGTGTTGAATCTATTTTTCACTGTCTGTGTTTTCATTGACTAAAAATCTATGCTTTTTGTTTTTACTAAGATCTGTTTTCAAACAGGCATTACTTTAACTTGGAGAAATTTGAAATGAAGTCAAACTAAAACAAAGGGGTATATGACATGGGGACGGAAACACTGATATTCTCCGAGGCAGTGATAGAGAGGTGTGGAGCAGTGCCTTAGACTGTGACTGTGTGGTTGTGAATGTTATGATGTGACCTGTTATGTTCAGAGAGTAACAAGACAAAGGACTGGTAGAATGCAGACACCTGACAAATTTTTATTTCCTTTACTAAAATTATAATTTTATGAAAATTGGCATCACAGAACCTTCGCTCAGTATAATGTATGTAATACAGTATTCATTTACTTTGTCACTTTATGTTTGCCATCATGCCACTGTTTAGGGAGAAAGTGTGCAAGATTAAGCTGAATAGATTTTCTGCACTTGGATGCATTCAACAGCTAATCAACAACAACCTGAATCCCCTGGGCTGACACAAAAAACACGTGATGGCTATTGGTGCCACAGAGGACAAGGCTTTTAAAAAATGTAATTTTTAGATTAGTCCCAAGATAATCACACATACATAAACTTTTTTATATTTCCCCTGATGCTTTAAAATTTCAGCTTGTTTCATCCATTTTGTCTGCTTTTTTTCAGCTTAACTGCAAAGATATGTCCAACTCTGTCCCAAAAAAAAAATACCAACCTTTTGTTTTTATTTTTGTTTTTAGAATATCTTTTCTTGTATCACTTCCGCTTAGAGTCTTTTCTTCTTGTGCGGGGTAAATTTGAACATGAATGATGTTGCACTAAAAACTGAGAGGTTCTCAGAGAATGTCACGGCTAACCCTTGGGTGGATTTGATCTTTTTGAGAGGCTGACAAAAAATGTCCTGAAAAAATGTATTTAATTTTATGTGTTTTTCATGTTTCTTTGACTGAAAGCATTGTCTCCCTCACAGAAAACAGAGTAAAAAAATTTTTTTCAATTTAGTGACAGAAATTTGTCTGTTGCAATATCTGCCATTCTCCTGCATGATCACTGAAAATGACAAAAAAAAGAAAGAGACAGGATGGCATTGTTGGTTGAAAAAAAAACTTTTCAAAAATTTTCTTTGCAAATAAATTGTTACTTACTTTCTAAAACCCTATATAATGATCTGTTCATCCCCTATTACTGTAAAAACTAATGGCCATGGTGGTTTTTGTTCAACTGAATGGTTAATCCTGAAAACAATGCATTTATATGCAAAGAGACACTTGTTTCATGAAATGCATGCCATTCAGACACTCACTCTAACCCGATGAAACCTCCGATCTATCTTTATGCACCATGTATTTTATGCTGAATAACTGTTGTCACTGTTAGCAAACAAAGACTGTGGAGTCTTGCAAAGAGTAGGGTTGTATTTTTATCACCCTGGCCTTTTATCTGAATGTTAACCTCTTGTAATAATGACAGCAAATTGGTGTTTAAGAGTGGAATACATAGACTAGCTACCCAGTTGAGTGTGCATATGAACCTTCTGCAGACTCGGAGAAAATGCACTAAAAGTTTATACAGTACGTGTATGTTTGTGTCCTTGAACATAATGCCAGCACTTTAGAACTACTTAGAAAATGAAAGGAAAGAGAAAAAGGAAAGGGTGACCAAGGGTTAGGTGAATGAGGGGGGAAATGCAACTTTTAAAGCCATGTGTTCAGAGCGCTGACAATCAGAATTGGGATGAGACTCAAAGTGCACTATGGGAGATCTGACATGACTTGCTGTGCTCTTGCTATTTGCTTTGTCTTTCTCCAGCTTGCTTTGGTCTCTGCTAGCTTACTCTCCAGAGTTGAGGGATGTTATGATGTTAACCCCAGCCTTCTTAGTTATAAGTGTGTGTCTCTGCAACAAGGACTGACTGATATGTGACTGATACCTTGGTGCTTCGTGAACAGAGCTGCTCCATGTTGACATGGACCATATCTGTAATGCTCTGGTAAGCATGGCCCGAACTCGGTCCTAAGTCTGGGCTTTTTGGTAACCTCTTCATGGACAACAGTCCATATGCCAAGAGAGGATCTTATCATGCAACCCTAAACTTTGATCATGGTAAAGTTCTTCACTATCAACAGGGCTTGGACCAGGCAAACTGGGATAGGACAATTTCAGTGTTGATGTTGCTTTATGTTTAAAATGAAAAATGGTAAAATGTTTATGCGCCTTCCGACTCAAGCATCAATAATATATAATACAACAAATGCAAGTTGCCACTTTTGATGTTGCATAAGAATCTACCTTTCATTCCCATCATGGTATTTGCCATCACCAGTTTCAGTTGTGTAGTCCAAGAGTACCTGATTTCTTTAAATGCAATACAGAAAAATCTGCTTTCTAATAAAAGTCCTTACTTCACCATAAACTGTCCTCCTCGTCCTTTTGTCTGTGTTTAAAGTTTATTAAGTTATATTTTCGAAAATGCTGTGTTTCCAGAGCAGTTTGGCTACCTACAGGCATTTGTTCAATACTGACCCTCAAATATCCATTACACAACAGTATCTCATCTGAAAAGATTTCACCCCAAGGAACCTAGTTTGAGAAGCTTTGGCAAGTTATGATGCATTGTACAAATGCATAACTGTCCAAAATGTAAGCAAGGAATTGCCAACAGAGGGAAAGTAAAATAGTTATTCTCCAGTGTTTGCTATTGTTTGGTGAAATTATTGTGAAATTAAAACTATGTTAAATTTTGCCAAGGCATCAGTGGAATTCCCGCAAAGACTTTTCAAGCACTCTGTCTACTGCCAGAGGTTTTATTTAATGTGGAAACTGCAGACTTAGCAGACCACAAATTCGTGATCCCATTATTTTCAAAAATTCTTATTCGGGGTATGAGAACCTCTGAGAAGCTATATGGAAAATGGAGATATCTAACTTGATTTCAAATCGATCCAAATTCATTTACTTTGGGAAACTTGTTTCAAAAGAAATACAGAGGAAGAAAAGAAAAACAATAAAAGAGCAAATGCATCTTTATGACTATGATAACTTGCTAGAATGATCATCAAATCTGATTAGAAATATCCCACACTAGTACATTCAGATTCACATAAACTATAGCAGGGCATCATGTCCCATGACAAAATTTTGTAAATCCTTTTCTTTTAGCGTACAGTATTTTTTTGTATTTTTTTTTTTTTGCAACGCTATAATAAGAATTCAAAACAATATTAACAGAAGGCAGAGAGATTGTGAATCGGATTTTTGGAGATATTCATTTATTGAATTTATTCAGACCTATTATCAAACAATATACTTTAAAAAAAAAAAAGTTTGTGAGAGTAATCAGGGAAAGAGCCCCACATCTCTACGGTAATTTAGGTTACAAGGCCTTTGTGGTATCACTCTATTTGTTAAATGCTATAAAGTGACAGTGTCATTGCAAAGTCCTCTGTCACTGTTATTATTAGACTAATATTTGGATGACGGTGAGGTAGAGTAATAACTCGAGTGTCCTTTAGGGATTTTGTTAGTGGTCGTTGATTCGTGTACTTTTTTTTTTTTTAATTGGATCTAAGTATATATTTTGCGTTTTGTTTTTGTTTTTTTCCATTTTATCCCGGGTTATAGCAAAAAAAAACCACGCCAGTTACTGCGCCGATCCTCCGACGGATGAGCCCAGCGTCGCGACCCCGGGGCGCTCCGGTATCGATTGGTCGTCCTGCGTAGCGACGACGCGGTTGTAAACCCGCTGCGCGGCGCGGCTCGGCTCGGCTCGGCTCGGCGCGGCGTGTGTTCAGCTGTTCCCCGCGGTCTGAATGCGTCTCGCCGGAAAGTTTTCTCGGAGAGAAAATCAACTGAGGCAACAGATCGACTGGGAAAGCGACGGCGTCTGTGCTTCAGCATGAGCGACGACACAGACTCCCCCCCTGAGAGGGAGATGAAGGTAGGCTCCGGTGTCCACGTTATGTTGACAGGTTAGCATGCCCCAGCTAATGTTTGCTAACGCCGTGTCAGTTCATCTGCTGTGTTTCCGATTAGCTTAGCGTTAGCTGGTTAGCTAACTGTTGGGTTGGGTTTCGTTCTTCTGTTTAATTCATCCTAACAAAACAGTATGTGCGGAGCCATATGTTTAGAGACATGACACTATTACAACTTTTCGGTAACAGTTTAAAAGATTTTTTAAAAAAGCGCTTACATTTACTTTTATGCTCTCAGTTTTTACTTTAGCACGGTAGTTATTAGCATCTCGGTTAACGTGCGCTTTTACATTTGAGTGTGAACTTGAAAATGTGTGAATTAACAATCGCCTGTGTGTGAAATAAAGTGATCAGATACTTTTGGAGTTCAGTACATTTGGCTGCACCGTTACGAAAACAATCTAGCATCATTATCTTTAGCTGATGTGACAGGATGTAACATAGCCTTTACTGACTAATTTTTTGTGAGAGTGCAGTGTCCACAAACTAACCAAGTCTAAGTTTACAGTAACCAAAAACTTGTAGTTATTTAACTGGACAGGTTTGTTTAGAAATCAGAACTTGTCACAATGAAGTAAAGAGTGCTTTTCTTTGTGTTTTAGGACTTTCAGTTTCGTCAGATGAAGAAAGCAAGGGTTTTTGAGCCCACTCAAGATCTGCCAAAAGAAAGATCCAGTCTGCTCACCATCTCAAACAAATTTGGTTTAACCTTTGTCGGGCTCGACAGAACATTCAAAGTTTACCTTACTCAAGATATACTGGCTGCTGATAAAGTGGACGGTAACTCCAACGAAATAGGTAAGAAAACGACCATTCGGGTTTAAATTTAAATACTTATTCATTCGGTTTTGCACTGCATTGTCATGTCATTTACTTTTACTTAGAGTACATTTTTCACGTAATTTCCTTTCAGCTTTCTCACTCACTCGAAATTTCCTCTTGTGTTCTAGTCAGTGGAATTGCGCCATTGACAGAGGTGACTGTGGAACTGGTTGTGCACCATTTGGCTCTCAGTTGTGATGAGCTTACTTTGTCAGTGTGTGGTATGTCCGAGGGAGGGGGTTTGTCCCTCACATTCTATGATGTCCGTGCCTTCATGAACAAGGTGACTGCTTTAATCAGCTTACTCACTGTGCCAGCATGTTAGGAACACATCATACTTCAGATTCTGCAAGGGGCTGTGTAACAAATATAAAAGAGCCAGTGAAAGATAGAATTACCAGTTTGGCTGTAATTTGAAAGAAGGTGTTGCTCTAGTTATCCAAATGTCTGGATCAATACAGTCCTCCAGTAAGAAGTTATCCAACACAGATGACTGACTTAAATGAGCTGACTACAGAGGAATTACTCATCTCTTCTCATAAAAATGTTCACAGTGGTGCACAGAGGGTTCTACAAAGTCAAAGTCAGTCTGACAGAAAATTAAGAGTAGAAATCTTTATTTGCATCTCATCTGTGGTTCTGAGTTAATGTTCCTCTGTAATTAAATTAATACCGTTTTAAGTTTATACAGTGCTCTAGTGTTGACGAGACCCCTAATATGAAGAATGTCATGAAATGAAGCCAATGCATCGTTCGAAATTAAATTGACCAGAAATTCATCCACTTTTGATGGGATTAATTGATAGTTATAATAGTACATAGTAATGTATTTTTGGAAATAACACCAATGTGATTTTTAGTTATGTAAATTCACTTTCAAATTTGATGACTTCATTTACCCAATTTAAACTATCAAATGTCCTAATATCTGCCAAATTTAATCAATTTAAACATTTAACCTGTTGATTCTTTTTTGCTCTTACAGGCAAGACTACAGAAGTTACCTTTTACATCCCTGCAGGCAGCTGCACCCCCTGGCACTTTAGTGCAGGATCTGAAGTGGAATCCTGCTCAGCCTTCCACTTTGTCTGTCTGTCTGTCTGATGGCAGTATGATGATTTTGGATGTTACTGATAGTGTCAAAGTGCAGGCCGAGCTACCTGCTTCAAGTGGCATCACATGCAGTGAGTGAGACTGAGTATAATAGTTGAGTTCACCAGTATTCCGTATCTCTACTGTGGCTGAAATCTACTTTGCTCCACACAGTTTGCTGGAGTCCAAAAGGAAAACAAGTTGCAGCAGGAAAAATGAATGCCACAGTCAGTCAGTATACACCAGTGAGTGAAACGAATTCACCTTGTTCAAAAATAAAACACTTATTGCTCAATGAGAGTTGCACCACGTACTAACTGACAAGGTGAATAACTGATTTTCTTCTCTTTTTAAAAGGCACTAGAAGAGAAGAAAGTTATCCCGTGTCCACACTTCTACACTTCTTCCCCAGATGAACCTGTCAAAGGTAAGATAACCACTCCTGCATTTATAAAATTAAATGAGATCTGTAATGTATGACCATATACTGATCTGGATTATTAATGGCACATGAGGACAGAGTTTATCTGCGCCCAGTATATTAAATATTCTAATTTAAATTTTATCATTACTATGCCTAAATCTTATCTTTGACCAATGTTTTTTTCACCTTTGTCTCCCTCAGCTCTGGATGTGCTGTGGCTGAAAACCTTTGTGTTTGCAGTTGTATATGCTGCTGCAGATGGGTCCCTTGAGACCCCTCCTGAGCTAGTGTTAATCTCCCTCCCTGTGAGTAGGCTCTACATTAATGCAATTCCCCTATAAATTTTACCATATTTCTTTTGAAATTCACATGAATGGTACTTGAAAGTCAAATTATGCTAGACTATTGTTGTGCTACTCACATTTTTGTGCAGTCCTCTGTGGTTACAAAGAGCCTCCTAAAGCGGGTGACATGCATGTCCTTGTCATATGTTATTGAGTGTGATGCTTCATGTAAGCGACTTCCAAGCCATATAAGGCTTTTTGCTTTTAGTCTTGTATAGCTTTTTACGATAAGTAACAGCTTGTCACACAAGTGTTTGTTTATGTCAACTGTGTCACAGATTATTACTTTAATTTGAAGTCATTGGGCAGCATGTCAATGTATATACATGCATTTTTCAGCATGTACTTTTACTGAGAATGAGGATAAAATGACAAATTATCAAGCAGCTCAAATGTGTTTCCGCTATACAGAATGATGAAGAATGAAATGAATGTTGCAGAGTGTAGTTTTATTTATTTTTCTCAATTTATTTCATTTCTTGCAGAAAAAAGATGAGAAGGTGGAGACAAAGTACCTGAACTTTAGTGACACGGTGTACGGCAGCTGCACTGAGCGACTACACCACTACTTCCTTAGCCATGTAGAGGACTGGTAAGAATTGTCACAATGTACAGCCATTTATGTTAGTAGGCACCCAAAATCACGGTCTGAATTAAATCAGTTGTTTATTCCTTCAAACTTTGGTGTTTGTTTTATTACAACGTTACCTTAAATTGATGTAGCATTTTGCTTTACTTCATTGTTTATTTCATCCAGGGACCTCGTGTTTGCAGCATCAGCTGCTTCAATTGAGGTCAGCGTCATAGCCAGACAAGACGACAAGGTAATAATTAAGTGAAAAGCTGAAGATGTTATAGAAATATAGGTATACATGAAAGGTGTTTCTCACTATTACATGACTTACATTTAAATTAAATTAAATTTAAATAAATAAATAGGAAAGAAATAAACTATAGTTTTGAAAGAAAAACATGACACCCTAAGTGTTTGAGATGCTTCAAAGTATCAAGGAGACTTTTAACTATTCTACAACTACCCCCCAAAAAAAAAAAAAATCTTACAAAGTTCTGATGCTCTCTGTTTTCACATAATAAACAGAATTTATTCTCATTGTTTTCATTTACATTTTGTTTGGTGCTTACTATGTTGTATGAGGAAAACACTAAATGTCTGTGGACAAATTGTTTTCCTTTTAGATCTGGGAACTTTGGATCCTGGAAGATGCAAGTAGGGCTGAGCTGCCAGTGACCGAGACAAATGAAGACACACTTCCCCTTGGCTTAGCCATAGACTACACCAGCCAACAGGAGATCCACATCTGTAAGGACATTTTGCTTTCTGAATATTTCCTCCTTTCGCCTGTTTGATATGCCCTAATGTTTGTTGTTGACTGTTAAAGATTATACCCCTTCAGCAAAGCCAACTCTCAACGATGGTTATTATGTTGCAGTTTTACACAGGCTTATCAATAAGCTTGTTTCACTGAACATGTATGCTTGGAGTATTTCATGCTGAAGCTGGTAAGACATGTTTTACTGGCTCTTTAAAAAAGTTGAAAGCACTGTGGCCTTCTCAGTTTGTCTTTTTGGATTTCTACAAAGTAATGGTTTTCTGTAGGCATATTAAAAAGCTTCTCTAATGGAAGGGGAAGCAGGGGGTTTCTGTCCAACTTAAGTTAACTTTCAATTTCAGGTTTCTTTGTGCATACAGGCTCCACTGCAGTGCTCTATTGCAGCGTGTGTAAAGAATAGTGATAAGCTACAGTCTCGGTACACTGTTTTATCTCAACTGGCCCAGTCAGTCAGACATTCACGTAGAGCTGCTGTTGCTGTCTAGTCACATCTCTCCCCGCTCATTCTAAGAGCTCCCTCCCCACCGAGAAAAAAACTTGCAATTTGAGCAACATTTTGACATGATTGTAGTCTGATCAAAACCTTTATCCGAAGTGAGACATTAGATAGGGAAAGCGAAGGGAGAGTAGCGAGAACGATATCTGTGGAGAAAAAATGCACTCATTAAAATGGCTCAGACAAGCTACAGGACCACAACAAACAACAAAGCCCAGACAATCCTGTTGCAGAATGCTGATGAGGTTTACTGTGTGCCTCTCCCTTCTGTTCACTCTCTCTTTCAACCTCTCTCCCTTTGCTTCTTGCTATCTTTCAAACTATAGTTTCAAAGCCAAATGAAACTAAACATTAGGTGCTGTATTTTTGTGTTTTTGTTCTCTGCATTTTGTGCTTATTTTGTAAAGAACTTAGGATCACTTCAATTCTTGAAAGATTATATTTGCCTTTCTCTGTCTTTGCTTGAATGAATGTTTGTATATGTATATTGAATAAGTAATTGTATTTTTTGATGTGGGTGTATATATCTGTCAAATCTGTCATAGATACAGGTTTGAATTTATGCAGACAATAAAATACTGATATGCTGTCTTAATGGGATGAATATACAAAAGATGCAAAAAGTAGGATAATAGTCAGGGAGGTGAGCTAGTGGTAATTAATCAAGCACTGATATGCACTGAGAAAGAACAGCCAACACTGTTATCCCCTGATGACAGTGGAAGTGTACTTGAATAGTTTTAGATATGAGACAGCTGTAGAGAGAACGAAGAGGAAAGAAGACTGTGTGCCTGTGTGTCTGTGTGTTTTTATATATTATATATATATTTTGTGTGTGTGTGTGTGTGTGTATGTATGTACATGTATGTATATATGTGTGTGTGTGTATATGTATATAATGTGTGCGTGTATATGTATATAATGTGTGTGTGTGTGTATATGTATATGTGTATGTATATGTGTGTGTGTATATATATGTGTGTATATGTATATATATGTGTGTATATATGTATGTATATGTATGTATGTATGTATATGTATGTATATGTATGTATGTATGTATATGTATATGTATGTATGTATGTATATGTATATATATGTATGTATATGTGTGTATACATATCTGTGTGTGTGTGTGTGTGTGTGTGTGAGAGAGTGTGTGTGTAAAAGACTAGCATCAAATCAACTAATGCATCCATAAATTAGTGTTTGAAAATTCAGTTTCGACATTTAAATCTTTGGTGTGGACTGAATTTACATTTTTGTCTGCTGCCCACAGCACACTGTATGATTTTAAAAAGTGGGTGTGAAGAGCAGGGAAGAGTTTTCTTGTTTGGCAAGAAGAAGGATGTGTTGGACTGTGTTTTACCAAATGAGCCATCTTAGGACAGTGTCTGTGTACATGGCTACAGTGTGCCTTTTTCAGCCAGACACTGGTTGCTTGTTTCAACCACTGGAAGGTGGAATGAGCCAGATTAAATGAGACAAATATAGCACTAACATAGTCTGTGTGCCCAAACGGCAAAAACATTTAATGATTAAAGTGGCTGCATTTAGTCCTGAGCAGAGAACACATAGCGAGCAGACATTATCTGCTGTTAATCGTTTCACTTGTACAGCGGTGTGAGTTGGACGCCCAGAGCTGTGCAGAACGCTAAATATTTTCTCACAAAAATCTATTATTATCCAAGGTAGATTGCACAGATATGACTCTCAATTAATAGACACAAATTTAGACACACTAAACACATTTTTGCCTTTTTTCTGTGCATCAAGTAGACAATTTCTTCCTGAATGAGTTTTATCTGACTCTTGTTTATCTTCCATCTTTCCACCCTCTCAAAGCTGATGAGAAGACCTTACCGCCAGCGCCCACAATGCTCATGCTGTCCACAGAGGGATTACTCTGCCCATTTGCTCTGCTCAACCTCAATCCTGGGGTAAAGCAGCTGGTCTCACCCCCCACCTTTCTCCCCTTGGAGGGGGAGAGACTTCCCAAGCCAGGTAAGAAAGAAGGTGAAGTGGACACATGTTTTATGCTAAAATATTGTTGAGAGGGTTTCACAATTATTCTTAATCACACATGCAAAAGTATACAGTATTTCTTCAAGTGATATTTATCTAAAGCAGTGTCAGCCAGATTTGCCATTTCCTAGTTCGGTGCCATCATAGGCTGTTAACAAATTTGGACGTATCATTTAACATGACATCCATTTGTTTCTGTTGTTTAGTAGCATTATAGTGAAATTTTTAGTATTCTTAGTTGTCTGTGGAGTTTGAGTTGGATCACACATTTGGCATGTTCCACAGCTCAGTCAAACAACCTGAGAGATGTGAAATATATCCAGGCCCCTCATTTAGCCTATCTTGATGTCTTAAAGGGTCAAGACTTTTATTCTGCATAAAAGTTCAGTTCTTAAACTGCAAATACACTAATAACATTTGTAGGTTCTGTTTACATCATCACATCACACAAGCTGTTTTGAGTTGTGTTTGGATGTAGTTTTGATGAGAGCAGGAAATAAGTATAAACTGTTCTTGTTAATTTAGGTGTTATTTAAAAAAATATTTTAAACGAAAATGCTATTTATTAATGCTGACGAGCGTAAAATACTTTCTGTTGCTGGACAGATTTTTTTATCTGATAGTTTCCTGTTCAGTTTTGTTTCACTTTATGTTCCCTAACATTTATTAAATGAGACCAGTTGTTTTGGTCATGCAGTCAGCTTTGACTAGACCTGCATGCTTAAAACCAGTGTTGTTACCCAGCCAAGCTCACTCAGAAAGAAGATCAACAACATTTGTGTAAACTCTTTTGAAGTCTTACAGATATGTGGTTGTGAGCATCTAGCCAACCACAAAAAATGTGGCCTCATTCTCCTCTCTAAGGCTGATTCAGTGGCTCCTAGAATTAGACAAAACTTTCGAAGTATGTAATTAGATCAAATGACAGCTAATAAATTTTATATTCACAGGTGCTTTAGCAACCCAACACCCCAAAAATGCTACCTCCATCCCATCTGCCCCAGCGGCATTCCCAAACCTCGGTCTTACTTCAGCAGCTGCTTCCACTCCTCCAGCTCCTGCTGCCTCTTCCTCCTCTGCTCCATTCAGTGTTGTCCCTGCAGCACCTGTGTCATCGTCAATATCAAGCTTCACTTTCTCGGTCCCAACTGCCTGCTCCACTTCAGCCCCTCCAGCTTTCTCTCTGGGGGGATCCATACCTTTTGGCTCAGGATCCTCTGGCTTCTCCTTTGCCTCCAAACCTCCCTCTGACACTCCCTCGGCACCTTCAGCGTTTTCTTTCAGCACCCCTTCCATCAAACCATCAGCAGTAGCAGCTCCAGCTCCAGCTCCAGCTCCAGCCCCAGCTCCAGCTCCAGCTCCAGCTCCAGCCCCAGCCCCAGCTCCAGCCCCAGCTCCAGCTCCAGCTCCAGCTCCAGCTCCAGCCCCTCCACCCCAGAGCCTTGCCACTGCCTCCCCACCGATGGTGAAATTGAATCTAAATGAGAGGTACTGAACTATCACACTGTATATTCGCATATTCTGACTGATATGTTGAGGTTTGTGTGCATACATACAAATATAAACAAATCTCTCTGCTCTTTCCTTAGATTTTCAGCAGTGGAGATCCCGGCCCAAGCCCCGCAGTCTTTCTCCTTCAATTCACCGCTGCCCAAAACAGTTGTCTCCAATTCCAGTAGTTTGACCACCCCTTCAATCTCAGCGACTAAGCCAGCTGTACTCGGTAAGAAAGTCCTGCCTCGGTTCCTTAGTTATTATATTCTTCACACATATGTTTTTCTTACATAATTTTTTTTAATCAAAGAATTCTGTAACTCAAGTTCATGACTAGCGTTGTGATTCTAATATTTTCTGTTGTACCCCAGCCCCATTGCGTCCTGTTCAGACCAGCACGCCGCCTACAGTTGTCCAGAAACCTGCTGCCCAGGACCGCGTCCAAGCTCCACAGGTTATGTTCGTTTATTATGAAGGAATTTTTCTGTTCACACATTAGCTTTATTTCCTGTAATGTTTTGTTGATATTTTGCTGAAAATATGCAGCAAAAGATAAACATGTCATCTATAGGGACACAGAAAATGCAAGGAATCTCCATCTGCTTTTAAGATCAATGAAACTGTCAGTCAGAAGGTTGTAATTCTCTACGCTGTTTTTGTCATGGGAAATCTTTTCTTACAGATTATACTTAATTGTGAAATGTTTCATTTGGAGAATACTGAATTTAAATAGATGAAATATATATCCCCTTCCCTCACTGTTTGCTTAGGTTCACAGTTATGCAGTGAGCTTAACAAACTTCCACTAAAGGCTGGACAGTTGGCCTTAAACAGTTTTAAAGGAGGCAACTGTTAAATACAGATTAGAAGATGAAACAGTAGCTGAAACCAGAAGTATTGTGCTGTTAAACATGAATTATTTGAATTATATGAAAACTGAATCCTCATTTGCATTAAATTAGCTATGTTTGTTTTTCCTACCATCTAATATTACAGGGAGAAAGTGTCTATCAGCACTTAAAGAATAATTTTCAGTCCACATAGAAAATACAACATTCTCTTTTTTCTGTAAATATTTACTCACAGGTCCGCATAAGAAAAAACATCAACAGATTAGCATCAGGCAGCTAAAAGCAATATATAATGACTACCATGGATAGAGGTAAATGGTGGATGTAAAAATGTCAGAACTGTAGCTGCTATGGAACTGTGCCTGTAGCGGTTGCTACTAGCAACAGAGAGTGTTCAACTGAAAGCAGCTGCTGGTGGCGGAGGAAAAATATATCTGTTTACTAAATAGATAGCAGATATCTTTTAAATCAATTTTTTTTTTTTTAATTCATACTCAAATTGGTTGTGTGTGTGTGTGTCGGTTTTGTTTGGTTTTCTTTACCGGCTTTGAACAGTAGATTTTAATGTACTTTATCACTTCTCGATGCAGGCAGCTGTTAGTCTGAAGGCCATGGAGAAGCAGCTACAGCAAAAGAAAGACTCAGATCACATTATGGCTGGTATACTGGAGGAGGTGAGACATAGAGGAGTACCATATACTAATCTTAACTGGTGAAAAAAGTGAGAGCTTTGTGGCCCCAACCATAGAAATAAATACACTTGCTGGATGCTTGTGTTTGTGATTACACAGTGCTTTTTTTTTTCTTTTCCCTTTTTAAAACATCTGGAACAAGAGTAAACTTTTTAAGAAGAGGCTTAATTAGACCTATTTTAAAAAGCTGGGGTACATAGCCTCTGAATAAAGACAGACTGATTATATCTAGTAATGAGGTGCTCACTAGGGGTAAAACTTCTTTAAGCAGCCTGGTTGGAATGTGATTTAAGAGACAGATTGATGGTTTAGATGAAGAAATTGTTCAAGAATGTCGATAGGAGAGAAACTATCTTAAGTATATATTGGGTTTTACAGCTGTTTCTAAGGTTACTGTGTTTGAGGATGATTCAGCACTAGTTGAGGACAAGAAGAAATGCATCATCTCTAGTTAGCTTCTTTAATGATAAAATTTTAATAAAATCGTCACTACTGAGAGCTATAGTATTACATGGATCTATTGAGCAATTGAGCTCTCTGTCAGCCTCGCTACAGAGCTGAAAAGATATATAGGGTTGTTTTTTATGTTACTCTATTAAAGATTAGTAATAGACTGCTCTGGAATTACAAAGGGCCTCCCTATATGTTAAGACTGCAATGCCAGGCTAAGCAGGATTCTTGTAGTTTGGTAGAATCTCCAGTTTGGTAGATTCAGATGTCTTTGACTTGTCATCAGATTGCACACTTCCAGAAGGAGTTGGATGACCTTAAGGCAAGAGGTGCAAAAGCTGACTTCAAAGTTGGCACCGGTGAGGAGATGAGGGAGCTGAGGAAGGAGTCAGGTGACCTTCATATTTTCACCCTGGAGATCAAAGAAACTACAGAGGTAAGACCGTGGTTGAAAAAAAGAAAAAATATTTTCAGGTATTGAATATGAATAGACACTGCTTTCCCCTATATAAATTCAGCTCTGGCAGTGTGCAAACCATTGCTTGGACCATTTTTTAAAAATTAAAATAAAATTAGGCCTATTTGAGCCCCATTAAAGACTAAATAACTCAAAATTGGTCTCATTCATTTGTGCATTGTTTGTGCACATTTATGCAGGCAAAACAAACATCTGTGCTTCATTATTTCCCAAGTTAACAGTTTATCTGTGTGTAATGCTCATAATATGAGAATTAATGAAGCAAATATGTTTGTTTTGCTTGCTCAAAAGAATGAGTCACCACTTAGGAGTCATTTGGACATTAATGGTTGCTGAGGCCTATGCACAAAAACATAATATTTAAGTTTTCAAAAACGGTGCGAACCCAGTTTTTATTTTTCCCACATAAACATGCACAAACAAATCTAAATTATTTTATTATCCCAATCATATAGGGTGCCAACGGTACAAACTTAAAATAAACCGGTGCAACTTTTTCCTGTATACTTATCTTGTTTGAATTGAGTTTCCAGATGAGTCTGATAAGACTACAGTTATTGTCACCGTACATGTACAATGAGATTCTAACCCTAACCCTTACCCCTAAAGGCTGAACTATTAAGACTATATTATCTATTTCTGTTTATGTTCGCTACCTTTTGATGTTGAAAGGGCAGCAAAAAGAGTATTTTAAAGAGCCTTAGATATTGTATTCATCAAAGTATACCTTCTATATTGACTTTTATGACTTGTTAATATTCTAGCATATTCTATATACAAAAAAAAAACGTTATAATCTTTTTGGTAAATTTACTCACAATCTATAGGCTGAGAAATCTTTTTAGAGTTTTTAATCTATTGTTTGTAGCTAGACTTGTTTTTTATTGGCAGAATTCTAATGTTAGCTTTTTCCAAAACCAAAGTCATACATGTTTAGTTGTTTTGTTGATAGAGTTTAATAGTTGTGGTCTCCTTATTGAATAAAGATTGATATGTCATGGCTGTCCTCTTCCAACTTTCTTTCTTTTTCTGATTCTCAGTCTCTTCATGGGGACATTGGGACCCTGAAGACCACCTTATTGGAAGGTTTTGCTGGGGCAGAAGAAGCCATAGCCCAGAGTGAGCTGAGCCGGGACAGGAATTACAGACAGCTGCTTTACAAAAAACCATTGGATCCACGAAGTGAGGAACAGCTCAAGGTGAGACACAGAAGGACGGATGACTCAAATGATTTTTGCATTAATTGATACTCAAAAGTGTTGCAAAGCCTTTAAATGTGTTCCCTATATACTCATAGAATTTATGTCTTATATTTTATTTTTTTCCTTTATTAAGGAGATTCGCAGGTTGTATCAGTATGTTATGTTTGCTGTGGAAGATGTCAATGATGTTTTGGATGTGGAATGGGAGAAACACCTGGAGAAGAAGAAAAAGCAGAAGTAAGCACAAAAGACAAGCTATTAGAGTATTTGATTCTGAAAAGATTTTGGGTTAAGTATATAAATTTGTATGAAATAATTCTCCTCTTCACAGACACATGGTCGTGCCAGGGCGTGAGGGTCTGTTCACTACACTGGCCAATAACCTGTACATCATCAACCAGCAGAAGAACAGATTGGACCAGTTGGTTAAGGAGCTCACTTCTTTGAGACTCTACAACAAGAGCACCACACCAACTATAAACCGCAATATTGCTACAGCAACAAATGCTGGGTATGGACAGACAAAGAATAATGAGTAGGAATGGAGGAAGGTGAAAACCTCAGGGATAAAGGAAAATTAAACATTGTAGATTTTGAGTTAATTGTGAGAAGGCAGAATCTGGAGATTCGATTTGGGAATCTCACTTCAAATCAACTGTGGCCTAACTGGGCTTTAATTTGGATCTATAGCAGTTTATGAATAATGAAAACTGAATAAATTCAACTTAGCAGGTTGGTTTCATAACTGGAGGGCATAATAGCTAACAATGTAATATTCGTAGTTCACAGGAGTTAAAGGACGTTATCACTCCTTTCTAATTATATGTATCGATACACTGCAAATAGCTCTTAGAAAAGGTTTTGTTTGAAACTTAAAACATCCTGTTTCTGTGTTTTATCGCAGTTTGGAAAGTGAGCTTGAGAGCTTAAGGGACGCACTCCTGAAAGCCAGACTGGACACTACTCCTCCCAAGACCAAATCCAAATCTCCAGGTATTAATGTGTCTTTTTATACATGTATGTGGGCATTATTATGTTGTTGATATTAGAAGAATTGCACATTTCATAATTTTAGCAAATACTAACTGTACAAATTTTTCTCCATCAGTCAAGATATCACCAGTGAAACAGTCCCAGCTACGCAACTTCCTCTCAAAGGGGCAGATGCCTCCTGTCCGCTCAACTGCACCAGGTAAAAATCTCTTACTCAAATTTAACAAAGATAACACAAATAACCCACGGTGGGAGTCTTTCTTTTGTGCAAATTTGATTCATAGACTAGAAATTTACTGTTGTATGGAAGTTTACAAATGCATTTTAGCTTTATCATAAACTCTCAAAAATGAGGAAGGAAAGGCCTGCTTAAGCAAGTAAATGCTGTGAAAGATATTCACATAAATTGTGTTGTTGAACAGGTGTAGACTGTTGATTATCCGTGATGTAACCTTTTTTTTAGTCAAGTCTTAGAAATCTGAGAGCCTGTTAGAAGCTCACAGTAACTTTATCTTACAAAAAAAACAAAAAAACATTTGCATGGCTCAATGATCTCAGTGAGATTCATGTTGAAATTCTAATATTGATGTCATTGTATAAAAATATTACCATTTTGCACCTATAACACTGATCTTGAATATTTAGATGTTCTTACATTCATACTTTCTCTTCCAGCCAACCTGTCTCGCTCAGCCTTCCTTTCTCCTAAATACTATGAGGACTTGGATGATGTGAGTTCTACCTCCTCCTTGTCCCAGTCGCTGGACCCCCACCCAGCTCACTTGGAGCTGGAGGAGGAAGAACTACAGCCAGAACCCCTTCCATTGCCTGTCATACCCCCGGCATTGTCCACTCCCCGCCACCCCACAGTCGTGAGGACCCCCTCTATCCAGCCAGGATTTGGAGCCATCCAATCCACTCCTTTAACCAAAATTCATTCAGTACAGGGTATAGGCTTTGGACTCAGCCCTATTGCCAGTCCTGGTAAGTAATTCATACCAACTATTGCTATCGAATTCATCATGGCCAGGAGATAACTGCTCTTAAATGTCACATGTAACACAGGGTGCAACTACTAAACACTAGTATCCATGATTTGTTTAATAAATGTTGCTGACTATTGGTATTTCAGTTCCAACCAATAAAATCAACCTCAGTGGGGCTGATAGCACTGCTCTTGCCACAAAGACTGTAAAACATGGAGCCCCACCATCTGAGAGGACCATACCCGTAACCATCCCAGCCCAGCAGGCTGCAGCCACTGCTGCTCTACGCAGGCAGATGGCCAATCAGAAGACAGGTAGGAAGAACATACAACAGTCATCAGCCTTTGACATTTATTGAAAACCATTATTGTTTTTTTTAAGTGATGATGAAGACTTTTTAAGTCATTATAGCCAACACTGTGTCTAAGAAGCTGCTTGTTTAATATCATGCTGCTATGCCCACTATAATTCACCAGGGGGAGACACAGTATAACAAAACAAATATTCTGAAACTTGCAGTTTTATTTCTCAGCTCATTTTCCCCTCACATCTGAGAATCACTCCCTAAACTGTTAGTTTCAGTAACATTCAAAAATGAGGATTACATCACCAGGGAAACATTAAGTTCTTTGAATAACATCTTTCTGATTTGTTCTATTTTTATTTAAATATTGTATTTACATTATGTCTGTGATCTGCTTTCATTTGAACTTGTATGTGTCCCAGTTGTCGTCAGTACTTCCTTGACAGAGTCAACTTTGAAGACTGTTCCTCAGGTGGTCAATGTTCAGGAGCTCAAGGATAAAGGGCCAGTTTCCAGTATTGTCAGGTAAAATGATTCTGGTTTTTAAAATTTTAATATGGGATTTCCTTAAGTAAGGGACAGCCCCTACTGTGTAATGATATCTAGTATCATTGGGTTTACTTAAATTTAACATTACTGAAACAGGATTACAGTGATTAATATGGTTCGGAAAGTTTGTTTTTTTTGCACACAGTTTGCATCCAACACTATATAATGGTTCACTCTTACACAGTTATTGTAAGGAATACAGTGGTCTAGATATGGAAAGCTAATCTGTATATTTTTTTACTAGAATGAAATCTTCAATTTGTTATAAATATCAGTACATACATATGTATTCAATTGTTGTCTATCCCTACACATAGGCAAAACTTGGTAGCAGTGATCAGGTTATATAGAGGATTTGGGCGCCTCATTTTATAAAACATGAATAGGTTATTTCATTTAATTATAAGACGCATCTAAACACTTTTCTCCTCCGTCTGCTCTTTTCCAGCTCATCAGTACCAGATCTAGCAGCTCAAGTCTTTGCAACAGTTTCTTCCAACCAGGCCAAACGAGTGAGTATTATCTTTCCATCACTCACACGGCTGTCATTCATCTTTTTTAGATAACTTACATCTCGCTGTATTCCTGTCACATATTAATGACAAATTTGAACTGTTCATAAACAGATATTGAATCACTACAGAATTGATGAAATCTAAAGAAAAAACATTGTTAGAATACCTGAAACAATATGAAGGGTTGGTTTTTGTTTTTTTTTTTTTTTTGGTTTTGTTTTGTTTTGCCCATATAATCCACCAGACTTGATCTGCTTTTCTTAGACACAGATTAATTGTTTAAAAGAAATGTGCACATATAAACTTTTTACAGTGGCATGGTGCAAGAACAAATAAATGTCTTCGGCATACTTTTATCCATTAAATGACATTATTTAAATACTCAAAATCAAGCAAATTCAGTGTTATTTAATACATTTCGCCTCGACTGTTAACATGCAAAAATTCACAGATTGCTGACAGTTTTGCATGTGAAGACAGACCGTTAACTGCATGGGTGAGAAATATCGCAGTGCCCTCCCATGCTGATGTTACAAATTACAGTTGGGTGACAGGGGAACTCCTCACACAAATCTTTGTACTTGTATGGGCTCAAGTTCAGTTGAATGGGAATGACCAAAAAATACTGATCCCCAGCCACGTGTTCCACTACATCTGTTTTAAGATTACATCTCATTGCACCTGTGCTGTAATCTTTAGTGGTGTGAAGGAAGTTGCATAATAATGTTTTGAATTTCATAACAGACATAATATAGGCATAATATATATATTGTGTTTTTGAGTATTATTGCCTTTTTAAATTAGGCTATATAGTCAGTGCTTATTTAAAACTCTCTCTGCAGAACCCTACCCAGGGTATCCAGAAGATGTCCAGTGAAAGTACAACCCCCTCACAAATGGGCTTTGCATTTGGTAAGCTCTGTTTGATGTATGTGTACTGTATAATGTAAGTTTCGCTTACCTATTTCCCAGATTAAGTTAATGATAAACAAAATTACACCCCAGAACATTGAGTATGATCCTTGACCAAAACTATGACATTTATATTTTCCTTTGGGCTTTATGTCAAAATAAGGTTGACAGATTTTGACTGACTTAGTAAACTTTGTGCCCTTCAGGTCAACAGTCCAAAACTGATGTATCCGTGGCTCCTACTGGCTCAGTGGAGCAAAGCACCAGCAAAGGTTTCTCCTTCTCTTCAGGGTGAGAGTCAGCTTGAAAATTTAAGAAAAATTCTAAAATATAAAGATAATTTATCATTATTCTGACAATGCAAATAATAAAATGTTTTTCAAAATTCTAATCACATTTTCACATTTTTGAGTGTACAT
Source organism: Istiophorus platypterus (assembly GCA_016859345.1). NCBI lineage: Eukaryota > Metazoa > Chordata > Actinopteri > Istiophoriformes > Istiophoridae > Istiophorus > Istiophorus platypterus. Next base: position 8,898,767 of record CM029128.1, on the reverse strand, counting down.
CTTAACAAAATCCATCTATTTTCCCATCCATCTTGAAATATTCTTGATGAGCCTTTCTGTCCTTATACATAAACCATAGATTTTTCTTCTTTTTTTTTTTTTTCTTTCAATCAAAAGTAATGTAGGCCAACCAGCAAAACCACACTTGATTGTTCACTAGACTGGTCATTGTAGCCACTGGGGCAAAAATATTGGTCAAATATTTCAAGAGTCTGATGTAGGTGTAGTTTATAAATTTCTCCATTTTCCTCTGCCTCCTAATCTAACTGCATGGGTGAGCAAGGTATGGGTGGAAGTGAATAATTCTGTGCAACTCAGTATCAATGTGATTCTCCAGAGCCTCTAGCAATTTAATAAAATGCCTCTTGAAATAATACCCTGCCCAGATACTCTTTCACTCTGAAATATGCCATTATAGAGGCCATAGATACTCACTGTTGTTTCATTGTTATTTAAATGATTTCTTTTGCAGGTCCACAGGCTTCAGTTTTGCATCAGTTACACAGGGAGCTGGAACATCACAAGGTAAAAAGAAGTTTACCTTAGATAAGATAGTTGGAGATGTAAAACCTACTTGCCCTTATCATTTTCTATTTTGATTTTCCTTATGCCTCTACAGTCAAGGACATGAATAAATTTTCCTTTGGTGGAAATGGCAAGATGGCGTTTGGACAGAGTAGAGAGGAGGCATTCTCCCTCAACCCAAAGTCCACCTCCCCTGCTCTAGGCACTGGGTCCCCCACTCTGCCTCCAATCCAATCAGGGGAAATAGCCAAGCCCACATCTTCCACAGCTGCTCTCAGGATAGAGCAACAGCCTCCTAAACCAGTTGGAGGAGAAACTCTGGGCAGTTTCTCCGGACTACGTGTGGGCCATGGGGAAGAAGTTAAAGATTCCTCCACCAAACCTACTGCTGCCTCATTTACCTTTGGGGACACTGGGCTCGGGATGGGCAAGGGAGCAGCACAGTTTAGCTTTGGTGCAGGTCTCCAAAAGTCTGCAGAGGATTCTACCGGAGCAGATTTATCAAAGGGGGCAGTGTCAGGCAGTTTGTTCAAGCCTCCTGAATCAAATACCAAGCCAGCCTTTTCTGTTCCTGGATCAACCGCCTCAGCTTTACCTGTGTCTTTCAGTAGTCTTCTTGCAGTATCTTCCGATTCCTCGGAGGAACCAAAAAATCCCCTGCAATCCTCAGAACCCACACCGTCCCCTGACAAAGAACCTTCTTCTGGACCTGCTGTAGAGAGTGCCAGCCCACCTGACGTACCTGAGTCTGCAACGGATGTAGCTAGCACAGAAACCACAGCAGCCAAATCAACACCTGCAGCACCAGCACCTACAGCACCAACACCTGCACCTCCTCTAACCACAACGGCCCCAATCCCAGACCCTCCCTCTTCCATCACTGCACCAACTGAAGCCCCTCCTGCACTGGTTAGTGCTGCTCCCACATTAGAAGCAACCACAGACGCCACCAACACCGCCGCTCCTGTGCCCGCTTCAGCTGCTGCTGCCCCTGTCGCAGCACCTGTCTCCCAGGTTGCACCAGCAGCATTTCAGGTTCCCAGTTCTGACAAACCAGGTTCCATTTTTACTCAGCCTGCTCCCGTAACAACAGAAAGTGGTTCCCTTGGAGTCACACCAGTTATCAACACAGTCGTCCATACAACCACCACTCCAACCACTACCAATGTTAACAGTACAGCAACTGCTGCTACTAGCACTGTGTTCGGGCAACCTGCTGCATCTCCAGCTTCCTCAGCTCCCTCTGCTGCCCCGGCCCAAGCCCCGGCCCAAGCCCCGGCCCAAGCCCCGGCCCAAGCCCCGGCCCAAGCCCCGGCCCAAGCCCCGGCCCAAGCCCCGGCCCAAGCCCCGGCCCAAGCCCCAGCCCAAGCCCCAGCCCAAGCCCCAGCCCAAGCCCCAGCCCAAGCCCCAGCCCCAGCAATCTCAGGATTTGGCTCCTCTGGGTTTGGTGCGTCTACTGGAACCGGTTTTGGCAAAGTTTTTGGCCAGGTGAGTGGCTTTGGCCAGCCTGCCAGCAGCACTGGAACAGCCAGTGGCTTTTCTTTTGGACAGTCGGCATTTGGAACAAGTTCTAGTAGTGCTACTACTGGAGGAGGAGGTCTTTTTGGTGCTGCTACTGCTAGCAATGCGAGTTCCTTCTCCTTTGGCACAAGCAGTGCCAACACAGCCAGCAGCACTGGCACAGGCCTGTTTGGACAAAGCACAGCTCCAGCATTTGGCCAGAACTCTGGATTTGGGCAAGGGTCTGTGTTTGGGGGTAACACAACCACCTCATCCTCAACAGGATTCAGCTTTGGACAGCCCTCAGGTGAGTGTGAGTCTTTACTTGGTCTCTTACAGCTCAGTGGTAAAATACAGGGAGAGTTTGCAGCTAACGATTTTATTGATTTCAACTGAGTAATAAAACCCAACATTTCTGTTGTTTTGTAAACATAATTAAGTATAGTATAATGTCACTTAAATAGGGTAAATTACAAATACGGGAGTAATTTACCTCCAAAAGCCTTATCAGATTTGTACTTTGTAAATCTTGTGAGATTAGTGTTAATGATAAAAACATTTCCTTGTTTCAGAGAATATAGAGAACGCTCATGAAGATTTGACAGAACTGTCACTGTGATGACATTTCGGTCTCTCACCTTTTTGATATTTGGGCTAAATCTAAAGTGTTCCTTTTTCACAAGTCACTCTTACCAAGTCATTTTTCTTTTACATGTGCTATGGCGTATGTAAAGCAACATGGCATCTTCAGTTCACGAAATTCAATCCTGTGCCTATTTATTAATTTAGAAAATGACACCTTCAGTCTTTCAAAAATGATAAGGTATACAGGGTCCACAACTTACAACCAGTGAGCTATAAAAAAAGAATTTGTCGGCCAGAGACAAAATGATGTTATATTTGCTAATCAGAGCTATTTGCTATGACCAGTCAAATCACATCTGACATTGGTGAGACTAACAATGCCTGACATCCACTGAATTATATTGATATATCTGCAAGGGCAGTGAGGGAGGCTGTGTGAAAACTCATTCAGCTGACCTGCGCTATTGAGGTGATTGAAGCCAAATCTGACACTTGACACCTTATTTTGTCTGTAGTACACTGCCACCACAAGTGGGATAAGGTGTGGCAGTGGCTGTGAGACCTGGGGTGATGTGGCAGACTAAGTAGGGAGGGTGGCATGGGGGGAGTTGTCCCATTCCAAAAGATTCTCTAAATCCCCAGTGCACTATGGGAATGTCTGTGTCTGTGTGGACAGCTGATGTCAGTTCATCAGCTCAGCACTTACACACAGCTCCTTTCTACAGACTCTGTGGGGGTCCCAGTTTCCATAGTCAGCTCTTTCTATTTTATGACATTTGGGGACAAAGGGGGAGCAATGTCGTATAGCAATGACTTGAAAGTCGTGGCTTCACCAGCCACATGGCATCTACTTTAGTAGTGCAGAAATAACAGCTAATGTCTCAGTCTTGACTATGTTTCTTTTCCTTTTTATAACAGCTTTTGGTTGCTCTTCTGCCCCCCCTGCGTTTGGCCAACAACCTAACAGTGGCAGTGTGTTCGGACAGGTATTATCCACTGATTGTTTGTAGCAAGCAAGATATTGCCCATTCTGGATACATTGTATGACTGATATTTCTCTCTCAGCAGCAGTCGTCATCTGGTGGGGGTCTGTTTGGGTCAAGTTCAGCCAATACCGCAGGCTCATCAGCCGGTGGAGGATTCTTCAGTGGCCTGGGAGGCAAACCAACCGAGGAGGCTGCCAACAAGAACCCATTTGGAACCACCGCCTCCACTGGAGGGTTTGGGCAGGCTGGGCAGACAGGTAGGCTAGCACAATTTATAAAAAAAAAATAGTTTATTGATATATTTTTGTTTTTATTCTGTTCTTAGTGTTAACACTTACCTGTACCATACTGGGACGGAAACCACTGAGCAAAAGTATTGGGAGCAAACCCTCATTTTACAGCGCTTGAAAGTAAAATTTATTTGCCTATTTCTCCTCTAGGTAGCAACAGTCTGTTTGGGAATAGTGGCGCCAAGTCCTTTAGCTTTGGTCAGTCCTCCTTTGGTGAGCAGAAGTCTAGCGGGACTTTCAGCACCGGAGGAGGGAGTGTCGCATCCCAGGGCTTCGGCTCCTTCTCTACTCCAACAAAACCAAGTACACCTTCCCTCTTATCATAATATTACTGTTGGTCTTCATTCTTAAGATACTTTTACCCATTCTATGAAAGTAGTGCTGACTTTTACTTTCAGGTAACATTTTAGCAGATAGTTTATTCTGCTGACATTTTCAGACCGGACAGTGTCCGTGTTCAGTTTCATACTTCATTAGAGGAGGGATTCAGTCGTTCATTCATTCAGACAGGGAATGTGATAGTGATGTTTCATATTCTTTGTTCCTTCACATTTTTTTCCACGTCTGGCTTTGCTGCTATGGTTTAGTGATGTGTTAGGTTCAGTGATTAGAGGGGCGGCTGTTGAAGCCCTGTGCACCTATACATAATCATGTTTTAATCAGCAGCCAACATTTGACATTGGTTTCTCCTTTATCATCTGAGCTACTGCTGAGCTACTGTATCTCCTCACCCCAGTAGAGCAGAAAGTGAGGTAGTCATTACCTGCCAGAAGACTGCTGATGCAGTGTTACCTCTCAAAACTGCTAAGTCACGGTGCAATGAATCAAAGTTGTGATATATACATTTAAGTATCAGATGGACATTTTATATACAAAAAGGTTTAATGTATCTAAAATATAATTTTGCATAAGTGAATTTTACATTGAATTTATCCATTCATTAGAGCTGCTGTGTTTTGGGTAGAGTGTAGATTTAAATACATGTATACTATTTGCCATTGTCTGCTGTATGTGTAATATACATAATAGTTAAATTATAGTTTTATTTATGATTCAGGAAGAGTTGTTTATGTGGTTTATAATATCAGCCACAGATTTCTCTGAGTAGTAGCAACTCTGTGGAATGTGTGTAAATTTGTGGAAGCAGCTGATCTGATATAACAAAATTTTGCATATGACTTGGTAGAGTTTTGAGTATAGTATTTACTTTAAGATGAAAGATATGAAAGATTGTTGAAAGCCTCTAACTGCTTTAGCATCAATCCTACCAGCATTTCTGTGCTTGCATCATGAGGTAACAGTGCAGTTTCCTGTGTGCTAAGAAAATGTATCAGCTTGTTACTACAGTTTACCTTCATCTGGCTTTTGCAGCAGTAAGAACGTCTGAAGAAAAGCCGATGAGGTGTATAAGTGGATGTTGTGCTTTGTCGTTGTTGATTTGTTACAGTGATATACTTTGTGAGCAAGAGTTAATCTCTTCATCGGTTAAACATGTATGTTCGTTTGGGTTATGGTCTCATTGCTTAACTGTTTTCTTGGAAGGGGACTAACTCCGCTATACCAGGCAATCCTTATGTTTTCAGCTCGTAAGATGTGTCAGACCTGTTCTTTTTTTTTTTTTCTTTTTTGATAAACAGAGGTTGATAAACGCTGTCTCTTTTATAAATGGAAGAGATTTTTTTTGGATAAAATGACCCCAGCAACATTAGGTGCAGGTAGAGGAAGAGAGGAGACAGGGAAATTGTAATGTGATAATTCTGTCTCTTTCCGGAGGATAACTTCCAATGTCACCTACTAGGGTCACAAAATGTTACAGAGCTGTTTTGGGGGCCTAAAATATAGCCTCTAATAGAAACCATACCAAACACATGTTCAGTTTATTAATTTCATAATGCAGTAGGGGCAGATTCTGTCCTGGATATAATGAAAATTAACCTGTTTAGATCCTCCACATGGTCTAACCTGCCAACTATACATCCACGTTTCAAGACTATAGAGCAGATCAAAAAATTAGAGAGGGTCACGTGCAGATTAATTTAAGTATAGAGTAAGTTTAGAATCAATCAAGTATTAACGTAAAACCCTTCCCAAATAGATAATTGGGTTTACAAGATGTAAACTGAGCTGCTTCCTTGAATTTTCTTTTCTCTCTCTTTTTTTAAATAAATAGCAGCCATCCAAGCTATCCGTCCACTCTACTGGGATAGTGGTACTACTCAGCTCACTAATGCCCTATCACTGGCCCATGTACAGGGAACGTAATCTTGTTACATTAGCTCAATCAATTATTTACTGGAGCATGCTAGCAGCCAGGCTGTAATTTCAGTACGCCCTTTCTCCCCCTGCCACTGCTACCTCTGAGGCTGTGAGTCGGTGTGAGATATTCATCCCGTCATTAGGCTGTCACATTGTGCACTTCCAAAACAGTGATGTACTGTGCACAAGAAACAATATAGTAACTGTATTCATCGTGCTTAGATGAGATACAGTGGGGATTCAGTCTCATAAATGTTTGTGCTCATTAGACTTGCTATAACTTACTTTTAGGTTATTATTATCTAATAAGTAGTGTCAGTCCTGGTTCAGACCACATGTGGAATGTACGTGTAGTAATATTTACACAGGATTCCGAGCATAATTCTTCACTCTGATGTGTTTTTCTGTCTGTAGCCCAAAATGCTTCCCTTGGAGGAGAAATACCGTTTACATGGATTAAAAAAAAAATGCATCACAACTCATCTTTTTTATCTTTACCTTTTACAAACAATGATCAGGACGATGTACTTAACTACTTAACTACTTTCTGTTGCAAAACGTTCTTCAGACACTTTCTATTTTTCCCCTCGACAGGTGGATTTGCCGGTGCTCCAGTGTTTGGGAGTCCTCCTTCTTTTGGTGGATCCCCAGCATTTGGTGGTGCAGCATCATTTGGATCCAGCCCTTCATTTAGCAATGCCATGGGATCCTCAGCTGGCAAGGTGTTTGGAGAGGGCACAGCAGCTTCTAACATGGGTGGATTTGGGTAAGAAACTTAATATGTTCTATGCAAGATCTGACAAGAATATTTGTTATGCAAGTATTTTTTTAGGAATCTGTTCATATGTATGACAGTATTGGACATTCACTGAATAATTATGCTGATTTTTGAGCAGGTTATAGGTTTAGCTATTCTATTTTTTTTTCTTTTTACTAAATTAAAATGTCATTTTCTTTTTCATCATAGTTGTTACGTTGTCTTTGTTTACAAATGCAAACAGAGTTGTAATAGGTGGCTGTTAGTTGCTGCATTAAAGTGACAATGGCAGCCAACAGACACAGGTTTGGCAATAGTTGAATACATCTGGACTCAATTAGGAATAATTACAAGTTTATCCAATTTTAAATTAATTATCCTTGCGTACTTCAGACATTCAAGCCATAAAGCAGCAAATATTTTATGTGGCACAATTTCATAATAACAAAGCAGTGTAACGCATTAGGCCAATAGCTTATTTCTCTGTTCTTACATTTCTGCAATCCAAAAGCAGAAGAAAACGTCTGTGTCACCGGGCTTTTTATGCGATACAGAGGGGGAGTTGGGGGAGTAGAATTTTGCCTGCAGCACGGAGCAGCTTTTGTGGAAATGAGAACATCTGTGGTCACCGCAGCATCACACAAGCATAACACATAAAGGAGCTGAAGAGTAGCTTTTACCACATTGTTAAATACTATTAACATTATAGTGTTGCAATAAAATAAACCTGTTTCAAGGCTTGCTAGCCAGGTTTCGGAACCCCTTACTTAAGCTTTGTCGAGTTATGAAGTGAGGCTGCTTTCATAACGTTGAATCTGCTGTCACTATAAACACACAATTTTTCTCTGCCAACTCTAATATATAAGACTTCAGATGGTGAGGGTTTTCTTCAAATCAAAACTTCCTAGCTTTTTCTTGATCTCGCTGCCTTTACCTGTGCAATGCTGCTTGTGCGCGTGGGTTCCTCTTCGTCATTACCAGTTTTGTTGATGCAGACTCCTTTTACTCTCATATTCATTGTGCTTACAAAAGTTTTTCTTTGACAGTGTTGCTCTTCCACCTTGGTCTCATAAATGTTAGATTTGTCTCTGTTTCTGCCTCTGCACAGCTCATGGCAATTAGAAGAAAAATTAGGAACACTTGGTTTGTTGTAAACAGTGTTCCAGCTAATGAAACAGATGGAGAATCACTCTCATTTTATAATTTCAGATTGAAGTGAGGTAAAAGTTTGAAATTGCAGTTCTGAAATAATTACTAGTGTAACTCCATTCTCAGGTGTAAAGGACTAACATTTTACTATGAAATATAATACACCACAGAATGCGTGCATCTTTAAAACCCCCAACAATTCATCTTAAAGCCAAGTGAAATTTCTTTTCAGCTACAGCGAAAAGGATTAATTCATTATTTGCATTCTTCCCACCTTTTCCACTGAAATGATTTCTCCAGCTCTGTCAGCCTTTGTGTGTCAACCTTGTGCATGTATTTCGATACCAGTGAGCATGGCTATGAGCCTAAAACTACAGAGCTCTGTGCAGGACTAGATTATTCCCCTTAGATAATCTTACTCCAGGGTCATGCTGCCTGCAGATTAAACTGGCTTCTGCTCTCTCTCTCTGGCTCTCTCTGGCTCTCTCTGGCTCGCGCTCTCTCTCTCTCTTTTGCTAATATTTTCTTTTCTTTCCCTTTGGAGTCAGTGGGCGTAGGTCCTGTAGAAGGGATTACTGCTTAAATCCCTGTCTTTCAATCCTCTGACACACACAAGCCACTAACACACACGCACACCATCTGACACCTTCTGCCTTGCTTGTTTGTTTACTTGAATGGAGCTAAACAATGACTAGATCTCACACATAATTTGTCTTGTCCCCTTCTTCGTTCTCTTTGCCCAAATAAATTGCTGGCCTAAAGCATTGTTCTTAAATGGCATCCAGCGCTATAGCATAATATGTTCACTCATTTTGTCTCACCAGCCCCTCTCAGTATCTCTTTTGTTTATTTTAATTTCAGTTGTTTTGGTTTTATCACATCACATCCTCTGTGTCTCCTTGTGTTTTCAGGTTTGCCTCACCTCCCAACGCCCCGTCCTTTGGCGCTTTAGCTAATCAGAACCCTCCCTCATTCGGGGGCCTGGCCCAGCAGGGCTCTGGGTTTGGAAGTCAGCCCAGTGGCTTCTCAGGCTTTGGACAACAGCAACAGACAGCAGGTGAGACTGCTACTTCATCCTCAAATCTGCTGTTGTTTACCAGCAACTGGTCAAATATTGTAGGCAGCATGGTCAATGGCTGGAATGGTGTCAGTAAGCAGTTTTTCCAACATCAATACAGTTGTCATCCGCCCACTATGCGATGGTTCATCTTTTGTCTGTGCACTTAATTTTTTTGGTTAGTGTTCTTCAGAAGATAGTTTAATAGATGGTTTATTTACTGTATTAAAATAGTAATAGAAATGCACAACAGAAATCTTAACAAAATTAATATACAAAACAGCAAATGTTACTCATATAATAGAGGTGGCCAAAATTTCCACAACCAAACATGAACCTGTGCCGCTGCAGTTATTACACTGTCAGTGCTAATGTAGACCATATGAAGGTTTGCAAAGGAATTTCATTAACCTTTTTTGGTAACAGGCTGTGAGTTCGAACAAACATATTCTAGGAATAAACTTAAATACTGCACAGAAACATTTTTCTGTGGATATGACATGTTACATTAGGTGATTTTCCTGTCATCATTAACGCTGTACTGTTGCACAGAGCAGTAATGTACACAGTAGTAGTATCTCTGTATTACTGTATTAGACTTGAAATGCTCAGTTGATTAATTGATTTAATTGATGGACAGAATAATAACTGGCAACTATTCTGATAATTGCTGAATCGTTTAAATCCTTTTTCAAACAGAATTTAAAAAATTTTTTGGTTTCAGCTTTTCAAATGTTCATATTTATGTCTTTTCTTTGTCTTGTATGATTTTAAACTATCTTTGGGTTTTGAACTTTTGGTCAGAAAAATAGGCCATTTTAAGACCCTTCGACTCTGAGAAGTTTTGAAAGGCAGTTTTTAAGCTATTTTTTGATATTTTATTAACTAATTAAAAAACACTCAGCAGATTAATTGAAAATGAACTAATTTTAGCTACCATAAACTGTATGATTGCTGCCAAAATGCAAACCAAGTCAATTGGCCTTCAGCTAGTTCATGTACTAATGAAAGCGTAAAAAAAAACCGCAATCCTCATGATCAAACAGCACCAAAATGATGGTCATGTTACGGGACATCTGTCGGATTCAGAAAGGTCCCACCATTAGGCGTCCAATAACTCTCACTCCCAAGATTCAATGTGCGTGGATTTCTCTGAATTTTCATGACCCAAATCGGTTTGCAGATCAAAGTAAACTTGCCGTCTTCCTTCCACTTGTTCCTGTTTGATCGTTGTCTTTTTTTTCTTTTCTTTTTTCTCTTTTTGACTTTTTCAGTCACCTTTGCTTCTGCCATCTTTTCTGGCTTTGTTGTTTGTCATATACATACCGTTCACCAGACTCTCCACTGGCCCCTTTCATCCTCTTCCTCTGTCATCAATAGCCCCGGGTAATGAAGTGTCTGTGTCAGGTCATGTTATGTGCACTGCACACAGACAGACACGCAGATCTGTCTGTCAAAGATGATTCATATACTGCTAAATGAGAATAGCATCAGGATCATGTTTTTTGCATCTTTTGCCAGTCTTAAAGTCATAATGTCTTATTGTTACAATCACCCAACTGATCACTTTTTTTTTTTCCATTTTGTAGGATTCTCTGGAAACACCTTTGGGTCTCAAAACCAGTAAGTGTGGTTGATACATTTAGTTTTGATTCACGTCTTCTGTCTTTTTGTTATATGTGAGCTGATGAGTAGACAGAGCCACGTTTCTGTGTTCTTCCCCAGCAGCAGTGTGTTTGGCCTTTGGTGTTTGAACTCTGCTTGAGCTCACATCCTTTCTTCCAAAACACTGCTCCCCAAAGAAACTTTCAGATTTAATACCACCTCATTTATCTCCTCTTCCTCATCTTCTCTATGCTCTTTATTCATTTAGCGACTGATTCGGCTTTAATGCTTCTTCACTGTATTAATATACTGTGAAAATGTACTTTCTGGCACCTTCACCATAAAATAAAAAAAGCAAGATGAAATGAATAATAACATAAATCATGTTTAAAAAGATGATCAAATAAATTATAGAATAAATTGAACGCAACGCATACTAAATATGCATTACCTTCAAGTGTTTGCATGGATGGTTCATTGTTCTGACCCCGTGTGGAAAGTAACTGTCCCTGAAATGGGTGGTGCATGATTTAATGCTCTAGTGGCAACTCCTTACTAATTTCTCCCTTGTGATCAGTGTTTCCTTTCCATGCCACTGTCTCTCCTTCTCATCCCTCAGTCCCACTCTCTACATATCCATCTCTTATGCTGCTGCGTCCTCCATTTGCTGTGTGTCACATGGCAGCCAGTGTTCCCCGGGGTGTGTTCCAGTGGAATGCACTCTGAATTGTGTTGAGGCGAGCCTTAGCTTATTTGGCACACTCGTATGCTGTTGATAATCGTCTCAATCTTTTTTGCTTTTCATATGTGTCTTCTTCCACCTTACTATTTTCTCATTATGTTTTGCTCTCCTTGTACCAAACCCGCTAACCTGCAGATGCTATGGATTGCTGCCACATCATAGTCATCAATAGTTATGACTTATTTTCTTGACTTATTTTCTTACAAAAAAAAACCTTCTTTAATTTTGACTGAAAAAAGAAAAGAGTACCACAGTTTAATGCCCAACCGCAACCACGCTTGGGGAAAAAATCAACTGGAAGCCTGGAATTGTGTTGAAAAACCCATGAAAGCACTCCCAGTATTATTTCTCAAGAACTTGCAGTTCTTTTCATTCCTTTGCAATATAAAGAATATTCCAAATACTAGAACCGTTCTATGTTTTTACCAATTTCTGCGTATTTCTTCTTAAATTAAAAGAAAAAAAAGTTGTGCTGACAAGCTAACACGGCAAAACCCTCATGGGATTGTGAAACTCATAAAAGAAAGAATAAGTTTAAAAAGTGCAATATTGCTAATAACCAGCCAATAAAAATATTCTCTTCTATACACTGCCCATCCTGCTGGGGGGTTATAGGACAGTTCATCACATACACTTGCTTGACATCACAGGCAATATAAAAAAACAAACAAAAACAGAATACATTAAATTCAGCGGATATCACTGCCCAGTGATATATATATTTTTTTTTTCCCAAAATTTTTAATATTAAGCTGTGTGCCTAGCTCTAACACATGTATGCTTATCCCCATCAACATCTTAAAATTTGCAATTTCTTCCAATCATCCTGTTTTTAAAAAACACAAATACTCTTTAGTATCACTGACATCATCTGTCTGGTTGTTATAGCTCTTTTTTCTTTTCTTTTCTTTTCTTTTTTTTTAAAGCTTTATCATCTCTATGTTGCCAGATACATTCAAATCCAGTGTGAATTACGTCACTTCCAGCACTCTTACATCAGATCCAAACTTGTACAGATCTGTTACGTCATTTTATACACATTCTTTTGATTCAGTATGAAATGTTTGGAATCTTGATACTTCAAATGGATTCTCTAATAACGTCCTTTTATTTGATTTACACATTAAGTAGGTTATTCTATACTACTCCAATTAGTACCTTTTTTCAATAATCTCTCCCTTTCTGCTTTGTCTGTCATCTCTTCTTCCAGATCAGGTTCACAAACATTTGCCAGTTGGAGAAGCTAGTTTTATTAAACCACCATGAGCCACAGTACTTTCTGCAATCAAGGCCTTTTTGCCACCCAGTGGGAGGAAGGGAAAGGGGAAGACTTTGGTGCATTTGAGTTGAAATAAAGCCGTTTGAAAGACAGGTTTACATGCATTTTCTTTGCAGTGAACTTCTGTGTGTGTTAGGAAAACATTTCAAGCAGTTTGCAGAGGAAGTTTCTTTTAGGACGTTTATGCCATATGATGTGATCTTAATATTTTCTTAGGGCACAGGAGAATCAAGTATTGACATCCATACAAACAGAAGAATGGTCATTGTGACGTACTTGGTGAAACAGATTTTCCGCAGTGTTTTTGAAAATCCTGAAATACAACAAATAGTAATTCTGTTATGACCCCTTTTCATAAAATGTAGTCATACCGTTTATGGGCTTCAGAATCATATTCTTTATCTACATAACATTCATTCTTCAGAATGATGTTTCCAGCATTTAAAAAATGTAGTTTCTGCACTTTTAAACATCACAATGGACAATATTTTTTGAGCTTTACTTCTGACCATGTCACTCTTTTTATGGGATTATGTAAAATGGTGTTTCCAGCGTGGCTATATAAAGCACTGTTCATTCCAGTTCTATCTAACTGTCGATACAGTCTCCAACAGTAGAATGTTCCAAAATTTGACAAACCAAACCTTTTTGAACTATGATAAAAGAAATTGTGCTTTGAAATTTAAAGTTATATTTTCCTTTTCAAATATTTTTTTTCACTAAATCCCCTCATGATGTATATTTTTACATGAAATACTGGAAATAAAATTTCTCAAAATTCCTTTTGTCTACTCTAAATGTGAATGCTCTTAATATCACAATTTATTTTTCAACATAGTCATGTTAATGACTCATTGATTATGTTTGGTCATTCCAGGGGACTATGTTGTGTTACGATTTGGTTTTCTTGCAGGAAACCTAGAACAAAAGTAAATATTACTGTCTGATCAAAATGTAACTTATTCACTAATGCAGTGCTTCTATACATTCTTGGAAGTAAATTGAAGCAGCGTTAGCTTAACAGACCTTTTCCAAAGCCTTCATCCTTACTTTATTAACAAACTTTCTTGCAAAGTAGGAAGAAATTAGTCTTGTTTTCTGATTTTCTACCATTTTATTGAATTAAGTGTATAGCAAAGGAGAGCCTTAGGCTACGTTGAGATGGTTCACTAATTAATGCTAAATCCCTCTTGATATGCAGCTCGTTCCTCCATCTTCAGTAAGGAATTCATTGACTCGCACACGGAGCTAAATTCGGCTGCGGGAGAATGCTGATGGGGACCCACGGGTCGTATCAGAGCCTCGATGCTGTGGCATGTGGCCACCGTCAACAGAATTACATTCCCGGCTTATGCCTGTGGAGCATGTCACTGTCACTCTGTCGAACCCTTATCTCTGGTCTCTCGCCCAAACGTACGGCAGAGGTCCTGGTTCCTCTGAAGTGGCACGGGAATGTCTGGGTCACAGCGTCGACCCCCCCCGGTAGACACCTGCTGAAATGGTGCTGCTGAAATCCACATTCCCCAATGGTCTTAAATAGATCTAAACAGTGGACTGGAGCCATTGGCCTTCTTGTCAATATATGAAAAATAGTTCACTATAAATCAATCATACGTGTTTGTTTTTTTTTTTAATTCACAATTCATTGTTTTGTTTTTTTTTTTTTGTTTGTTTTTTTTTTGTTTTTTTTTGGGATCAGTCAACCGAGTGAGAGCAGCTAGATATTCGAATTGGTTTTGTATTCTTGCTGGCTGAGATACAATAGCAGCATTATATGCACGATCACAACAATGTTTGGTTGGCACCAGATGTACGTGATGTCTCAGGTAAAGAATCCCAGTCGGACACATTGGCAGATTAACAGAGGCACACGGGCAGTTACAGAGCCCAAAGTCTGTAATGCCTTCAAGCCAAAGCGGATGAGCTTATGAGATTTTCAGCACCCGCTCCACAACTGGCATCTATAAAAGCATTAAAGGTCGAGTGGGTTTTTTTTAAATTTGTCTGTTTGTTTGTTTTAATTTTATTATACCACAAATATTCCAGAGATAACTTGATAGCGACGGTCCTCCTTTTGTCATGTCACTGTTCCTGATGATGGAAAGTGCAGGAAGATCTCACACTCTGGAGGATGGCAGCTGTCCTCATGGAATCCAGATAAAAATAGCCCGGTTCCAACCACCCCTCCCCCCAACCCCACCCTATTCTGTTTTTTTGCCATCCTGCCCGCCCCCACAGTGAGTGGTGATTAGCAGCTCTTGAGCACATCCCACTCTGGTTTCCTGACATATTTGTCATCTCTACATGCAGCACTGTGCTTCCCAATGTGTGAATTTATTATTTTTTTTTTTTTATTATTATTTTTTCGGGGGGGGGGTGCTCTCATTACATTTCTATATAATCAATGTCCTGCTCCTATATTGTGTGAGTTGAGTGTTCCCCAGAGTATTTGTGTAAACCAGCTCCTCAATGTTACAATTTTGCCTAATGGGTAATTTTGTCTGCAAGGATAATCCAAATCCAGTAATCCACTAACAGATGAGGGAGACCTCGCTCCCTGTTTCTCGTCTCCCTGCACACTGTGCTGACTTGGGGGTGCATGCTGATCACTTTATCCAAGGCCTCCCCCCACATTTGGCGAATGACACCCTATGGATAGCCATTGACCACAGTGTTGTGAAAAAGTTTAAAGATTGAAAAAGATTTCTTTAAACTCTTGCAAAGCATACCGACATTCCCATCATTCTCAGCTGTACCTCTTCTTTATTGCTAGTCAGCGCATATTAACATGCTGCCACTCTACGCTGAGATGGTGAACATGAGAAAACATGACTGCTTAGCATCAGCATATCGGCGTTGTCACTTTTAGCTAGTTGATGTTAGCATTAATCTTAAAGCACCCTGATTGTGCATTTAAAATATTTTCACCTGACACACAAGTCACTAGTGAAAGAGGTTGTTTTCAGAAACTCACTGCTAGAAAGAAAGTGTTCTCTTTATATTTATGCCATAATCTTACATCATTAAAATAAATCTTGATATTAGTCTCAAATTGAAAAAAACAACAAAAAACATAGTTGTCAGAATTTCAAATAGGACGATGCAGAGTAGTATTTTATTCTGCTCATATTAGCATTGAGATATTTTATGCTCCAGCTATTTATGTTCATCAGCTGCTGCCCCACAGTGCTGTGGATGCTGCTAGAATTAACTTGCATTTTGTGAGGACATGATCAGTTGGCATGCTAGGATTCATGCTTAAATGCTAAGCACAGCTCTGAGCATTGTAGCAGCGCTGACAGGTACATAAAGCTTAAAATCTGTGGCTACTATGCTAGTAAATCCACCCCAACCTTTCCATCCTTTAATTACCTACCTGCCTCTGTTCCTCCTCTTTCCCCGGCTGTCTTAAGCTCACTCACAGGGATTACGCAGGTCAGTGTCATTACTTATCCTGATACTTCAAAGGAGCTTTGTGCTGAAAGTTTTAACTTCCGTCAAACTCCATTTAGTCTTCCAAGTATACACAAAGCGCCCCTGCCACAGAAGTCGGCTCTCCCTTTACTGTTTACATCTGACGCAAACGCAGACAGGTGCACGCAACAGCAATTTTGACACTTAATTTGCATGTGAGTGGATTACTGAGAATGGGCTTAAAGTCTTATCTAATAGTCTTGATCATGGATGTCAGGCATTATCACAGATGTCAGGGGGAAATGCTTTTGAGCATCACCAGGATGGAAGAGAGTTGCTGAGGTTTCTGATGAAAACAGTCCCTGAAGGCCTTTAATGAAAAACTCAAGACACCTACCAAGGCAGCAGCTACTCTTCTGTGTTGCTATGAAAAGCATTTAATACCGTTAACCCCGCGTCCATTATTCAACCATAAACATCAAACCATGTTCTCCTGTGTGAGGAGAACAAGAACAGGTGCCATGTAGAAGGATATCAAGTATCTGTTAATGTTACCTTTGATCCAGCCATAATAACTGAGAATATGTGACAACAAATATGTATGAAGACAGAGATGCAGACACAGGAAACCTGGTTTCGCATATATCAACACACCACACACTTCTTTTTTTTTTTTTCCCCCAACAGCTTGCACCACTGATGTGAGAGGTCCTCATTCGTTTACTCTGAAGTGTACCTGAGGTTTGCCCCCTCGCATTGGCCACAAAAGCTGTTTTTCTTTTAAAGTGTAAGAGCTTAGCCACAGCGTCACCTCTGAATTTCCCACACGGGTGAGCATTTTCTGCTTCTGCGGCACAGGAATCCAGTTTGAGCTTATGCTCTGGCCCCAGTTTTCACCCAGGTTTCATCTGCTTTGTCAGAACTGAAAAGTAGCTATGCTCTTAGCTTGTCCAACCTCTTGAAGTATTATTTGATTGCGGGGATATTTATTTTTATAAAATTTGACAGAGTCTGAGTTCTCTTATTTGCTGAATCTAGGACTTTTCCCTTTTCATAGAGCAAGCAACTTGAATTGAGTACGTATTGAGCACTTCTGCTGTCAGCAGATGTGTTGTACTGGCCAAATTGTACATAAATTAAATAGATACATATCTGCTAAACTATTTTTTTTATTGTGATCATCCATAAAAGCTAAAGGCCTGATTTTAAGACATTTCAATTAATTCATCACAAACTGTAGAGGTTTTTACCCTTTTAAACATTTTCATGTTTGTCCTAAACAAAAGTGTTGCTGTATGTGTAACACACACACAATTTTAGAAAACTCATTGTCAACATTTGCATGCTTTCACTTTTATAATGTGTTCATATTACCAGATGTTTAGACAAATTACCAGTAACTAATGGCTATCTGGTCAACGAGGAGTAAGCATACAGTAGGAATCAATATGAATTATGTCCAAACATGTTTGATTGTAGATACTGCAGAGTATATTAGCAGCCTTGGGTTCTGACCAGTTCTGTTGTTGTTTGTTGGCTTTAGCTCGATAAACAGGAGGTTAAAAAAAAAGCTTTTTCCAGATGTACTGAATTGTTTCTAATGTTTGAGCTCAATCTGATTTAGGATTGACAGATTCATTTGTTTGCTGCTCGATAAGTGTAGATATTGTTTATTCCTATATTTAAATTGTTTATAAAAAAGAGAAATAAATGCAAGCGGTTAGCCGATATATCTTTTATGTGGAGTTATTTTCCCGTAGGAGAAAAACCTTTATTAATGAAATGATGTGATTATTGTTAAAAAGTAAGAAAGACATGATGATTTATTAAGGTATTGCCAATGAACATAGCTGCATCATTACAAAATATAACAGATAAATGCCAGCTAATAGAATTTTAACAACCTGGCAACCCAACATGCGTTCTCATTAATGGTTTCTAGCTGATCTACAAAGCCTTGCTTAATTTATGAACCATTAATAAAGCCATAAGTCAAAGTTTGTAAACCCTTGGCTAGAATTCAGCAGATGTTTGTATTTTTGCTTGTCGATCTATGGAGGTGCTGCACATGAATCTGTTGTGGAACAAGACGTCACAGCCCGCAAACATGAATTCAAGTTAGTCAACGGGTGTCGGAGAATATGTCTCATTCCTTTACTGCTGTCGCTCTTGATGAAATGTTTTTAAAACCGTGCGACAGACGGCAAAGGGACGTTAGTCAACCAAGACACGCCAACATACAGTATATCATCACCTGGGAGCACATCAGCACCGGGGACAATGGCTGGCAATGGCACTCCAACACAGCCATTCTCTTTCAGTCTCTCTGTCGGTTATTACAGACTTGCCTTCATCCCACTGAATGATGAAGTGTGAGCAGCTAAGAAAATTATGAAATTATGTTTTATTATCACGACCGAAGGCATCGGGATTCTTAGAAGTCAATCACGGACCAGGCGAGCACAGGTCAGATGAGGTTTTCAGTTTAACTTCTCATAAAGTCCTCCTGCTCATAGTTGTGTAAAGGCTCCAGATGCTTTCCCTCAGGGGCTGCTTGTGATTTTCTGGGTTCATTACAAAAGCGGTTGACCGGGTGTGGGAGCTGTGGGATCCAACTACATCACATGCAGTAATTACACTGATGGCAATGAAAGGTTACCCGTAAGTACCCCTGTCCCAGCTTGTGGGATGTTCAGTGTTTGATGACTGTAATTAATTTAAATGGAAAATTATTGTCCTTGGCCGAGGCTTAGTCTGACAGTCCAGATGTAGTACTGATGCACATGTTGTCTAATCAATCTCTTATGTAACTGTAGGGGGCTGCAGAGTGAGTGCCTGGCTTAAGCGTAACATTGATTTATCCGCTTTGCTGCAGTAATACGTTTAAATGAGTTACATTATATTGTCGGCCGAGTCAGAAGGCGTCGTATCCAACTTCCTAAGAGAGAAACCCTAGAAGGTATTAAAAACTGTGCTTTACTTTTAAAAGTCTTGCATAATTTCTCTTGCCTGCTGCGATGTTAGATAAAAAAATGTTTTCTGATTAGATTTCAGGCTGAGACATTAGAGTCACAGTAAGGTCATCGTCTCATAATGGGTGAAGGTCCATAAAGTAAAGATTTAATCGAGCAATTAATCCACCCATTTCCTGTCAGCTATCCAGGTCTAGGTTGCATGAATTAAATCCTTAATATCTTTAGAAATTATTGTTAAACCCTGCTGCTAAGTACTGAATAGATGTGATGTATTTATAAATAATTCTAGGTTTTATCATCTCTCCTGGTCTTCCATCACATTTTCATACTATGGCTATTGTGACTGTAAAACAGGTATTGAATTGCAGCCTGTGGTATTAAAAGGGTCCTGAAAAGGCTTAAATTCAACTTGTGCCTTGCACTATCGGCGAGGATCTCAGATCTTGGGAGTGAAGGGAGGTCTGTCGTGTCACAGAAATCTTTTGTTGTTCCTTCCTCCTTTCATTTGCCCTGTTTTTGTTGACCTGCAATCCAATCGGGCCAAACAGGATATTGCATTCTTGAGGGCGAACAGGGTGTAGCTGGCGTCCTCATCACTCCCTGATCATTTCTTAACAGACAGAAAAACAACACAGTGCCTTCACAAAGCATCCATTCCTCAATTTTTCCACACTGCATAAAAAAAAGTTATCCTCGTAAAATGTTTGGCAGCTTACTTTCCCCATTTTTCAGTGATAGTTAAACAATTTGCCAATATTAATGCATCCTTTTATACATATGTATTTATATGTCTATATTTATATGTGTATATGCGTATTTGTGTGTGTATATATATATATATATATATCTGTCTGTCTGTCTGTCTGTCTGTCTTTGAATCCTACATAGACCTGAGCTTTCTTAAGACCCCTGCCAGCTGAGGGCTCAATGTTTCGCTTACAACTTTAAATGTGAGGTGCATCTTTGACCTTAGTCCATCGTTTACTAAATCTGGGATTTTAGAATCCCCCCCCCCCGAATGATGGACAGCTATTGCAACTCAAAACAGTGGCCCTGTGGGAGTATAAATAGTAACGTCTGGTGCCAAAGATGCAGTGGTGCCATGATAAAACGGTATTACAAATAGGGACAGGTGGATGTATACAGGGAGGCACTGCTACATACTCGCACTGGACTCTGAGCCATGTAAATATAGCCGTGAATGTACAACTCAGGAATGCGACCAGGATAGCTTAGACGGCAGAGTCTGCGGGTCTGGAACTGAACCTAACAAGTAGACACTTACAAGCTCCTGGACTCAGGCACATCATACGACCGACAAATTTGAGCAAAACGGACATTAAAGCCCAGTGTCACTTTAAATGCACCTCAGTATCACCTCTACTTCACTGCTTCACAGATTTTTCACAGTTCACATTAGAGCCACCGGCGGCCAAATCCCTCAGCTTGTCTTGAAATGTGTGAGTCAGTGTCCCCCATCATATTTTAAGGGATTCTCCTAGCCGGTACTGAGAGGGAAAAATATAATCTCCCCGCTTATGCTGTACACTAGAGTTTAATATTACGGCCTCACCAGTGTGCTTAATTTGTGGTAATATTTCATACCGAGTGAAGAACAAAAAATAAAGGAGCCAAGGAGAGCACTCTGCAATCCTTTAAGAGCTCTTTAGAGTAATAATAGAGGTACAGTACAGAAGGGGTGGAAATAAGAGGCCTCTATCATTGCTGTTACCTGTGTATGCTTCTTGCATTTCAATTACTTCATTTGGATGTATAAATTTTGATTTATTTGACCCATTGAGGAAGAGTTTCTGAAGCCACTGAGAGTCAGTTATTGCTCCATTGTGCCTAATCTTACGTGGTGTAGCTCTGAGGCTCAGAATTTAATCCATTTAATCTTTTCGATCACCCTTTTATCCCCTTTGATGAGACAATGCATATAAATTTGATAAATCCGGGTCATACGCATAAACCAGCAATTTCAACTTTAGAACATAGGAAGGGAAAGTATAAGTCAGGGATATAATTTACTTATTTTCATCTAATCCCACAAAAAGGCAAAACCAACAATGAATTGATTCTACTAACAAGTGCTGCCTATGTAGCCGATGCCTAAGCTCATTCCTATGGAAAGCTGGACGAAGACATTGTTAGTTTTGATCTTTTCATGGTGGGATTAATTGACCAGAAAAATAAATAAATAAATAGATAACACAACCAAATAGAAAAATGCCAGCTTATCCTCTTGAATGGAAATTTGGCTGAAAGTATGAAAAAAAAGTATAAATGAATATCCAGAAAAAAATACTATAATTAAATGTGTTTAAAATAATAAAGTTAATTCATGACTATTAGAGGAGTTTATGAGACGAAGTTAAACTCATCAGATCTTTGTATAAAATAATCGTTTGCTCATGCATGTATTCAGTAGCTTGAGATATGGTGACTGAAAGAAAGCATAGCATTTAGTAAGGCTTTCCCTGACTCTAAATTTACTAATTTATCTACTGTATTGCTGTTTATTTGTATACCTTCTCTCTTGGTTTCATCCAGTTCTTTGACTCTAACATATGTCCTTTCTTTGCCGTATCTTCTTTTATGGCTTTCAATTTTTGCCATCAACAAAAATAGGCATTTATGGAGCAGTATCATCCCTTCTGATGCTACAGAAATCTCTTGACTGACTGAGGCATAGAGTACATCATGTGCTCAGCAGTGTATGTGTAGCCTTGGGGGTCTTCGTGTGCATGCAGGCTTTCAAGATTTTTCAGTTCAGCACTTAAGACTGTGTTTCTCTATCTTGGTTCAGAGGGTATCTGACCCTTTGATTTGTGCAGATTGAATGAGGACAGAGGCCAGCATGACTGAAGAAAAAAAAAAAATCCATAAATGACACAAGTACAGATGAGACTAGTAGATTTAAAGAAGGAAATGCGATTTGTATCTACCAGACAGCAAAGGAAACTCGTTTTCAATTTGGATAAAAGACTCAGTCCAGGAAGGTGGGCCATGGATAAAAACGTTACATTATAATGTATTGGCTAGGATAGTACCATACAAGACCTTTTAAAAGTTATACGGAAACATTAATTATGTACATATGATTTCACCTTGGAAAAGTAGATCGCCACATTTAAGCTGGAAAAAAAAAAGAAAGACGACAGTTAACATTTGTACATTTTATTAATTCATCAAAAAGACCTTTTTAATATTATTTTTTCAGGGTTTTTACCCCGGTGTTGTGCATTTTCACAGTTTTAAATATTTGCCAGAATGTACCCATTTTCAAGTATTGGTGTAAAAATCAAAGCTGAGCAAAAGAACACACTGCTTAACTATTTCAGCGCCGTATTTCCAGAACACAAACCAAACAAAATGAGAAACATACACAGTTGCTTAAAGTATCTTATGTACTACAATTTGGGGTTGCATGTCAAATGCTGAATTTTTTCATATAATTTCTGAAATAAGGTGAACAGCATGATGAACTGACTTGTGGAACATCAATTTTTCTTTTTCGCGGGATAGAACCATAAGTAAAAGCCAGGAAATGAAGGCAAGTGGTCCTGAGGGTGAACTTTTATTGGTTTAAATAAAGGGATGTCTCGCTATATAAAGAGCTGAAGGAAAGTTAGCAGCCCTCAGAAGAACTGTAATGGTTTGGATTTCAGAGCGGAGGCTTTTGATCAAGCAGAAAACACTACGACAACTATGTCCCACACGGCTACATTTTGCATTTGTGATGTTTCTCTGGAAATACAAATATGCCAAATGCATTTAATGACAAAAACAACTGGAAATAGGCTTATTGTTAAGTGCCAAGAGGTTTTTGAATTCACGAGTTGCTCACAATTTTATACTGCATAGTTTTTGGCTTTACCCAATTTTGGCACTCTTTGTCCTCCATACAGCATACAAACAATGTGCGGTTTAGTTTTTCTGTGGCTTAGTTAAGGAAGCACACAAAGCATCTATGAAGTCTCTCTGTGTTGCCAATATAAAATACACACCGTTAATACAAAGTTAACAGATTGGGACACACGCAGAGATGACAGTAATCTTTTGGTAACATCAAAATGCTGTTGATACTTGACAGGCATCCACTGACTGCAGTACTTTCATTTCTTTTTTATATTTAAAAAATTGTCCTCACTGTAGTTTATCGAAGAAAGAGATTCGTATATCACTTCATGTTTAAACGTAGACGTGTGTTGGTGCGTATGGCTTTGTAGCGCGTGTGTGTGTGTGTTCAGACAGTCCATGTGCAGGGCTGATAAATGAGTTCACACTGCCAATGTGACACTGCTGTGACAATCAGATACCACGCCAGGCCTGCCCCTTTCCCCTCGGGGTATTTGTGTGTGGTTGTGGTTGTGTGTTTGGTGAGGGCAAGTTCTCTGTCTCTGTTTTATGACAAGGGCGTAACCACTGTGTCTTTGTGTGTGTGCGTGTGGTGAGAGAGAGAGAGAATCATGACTCAACGACAGCAGACGTACTGTACATCAGTGAAAGTTTTCATCCCCCCAAATCCCTCCAATGGGATTTAACACAAACACACACACACACACACACACACAAAGACAAATACACACATTGAGAATGTGGGCCATTGTGTGTCAAGGTTTAATTACGTTGCCTGTGTTCCTCCTTCAATTCTATCCACAGTGTCCATAGGTCATTGCAAGACATTACGAGGCGGCCCACGATACAGAAATGACCCCGCGCTGCGTTGGGTGAAAGGTCACTGAGTTCATAACATGAACCAAAGTTTTCTAGATTGGATTCAGTTTGTTGTCACCGTCATATTCATCATCGTGATGGCTCCTCTCGCACAGACCGACTGCCCCCTGACCTCTGACCTCACTTAAACCTCATCCTCGCACTCTAGCTAGCCCCTCGCGTTGCGTGGCGCGCCTCGGCACAGTTCAGGCCATCTAGGGCATGGAAGTGTGTCGCTGCAGATCTAATTATGACAGCAGTCCCCAACTAGCCTCTGACTTCTCTCCTCCTTCTCCCATCACCACGATGCCCTGTGACTCTGCCCCGGAGCAGAGACTATCATGGTTACACATTGGCCAAACTGGGCAGCAGTGTCTGATGTAGCCATATATGGGGTTTGCGTGTGATTGTAATATCTACAAAGAGATTTACCTCATGGCGTGAATGGATTTGATCTTTGAGCTCTGGTTCAGCTGGATATTGTTTGACTCACATATACTACATTAGTCTAAATGGAGCTCTGCAGAGCCTTTAGCTGGCTAATTCCCAAAAGACAAGAGTTAAAGGTTGTCATTCTACTGAGCTAGCATATGATTAGATTTGCACTGAAAACCAATTTGCTCATAGATAAAGAATTATTTCAACGCTTTGGACATTACAATTTTCTTGGGCAGATGTGAGAGTATTATCAATGCTCTAATCTATATCTAAGCAAATAACCCTATTTCCCAAAATGTTGAACTATTTCTTTGAGGACTTGGTAGATATATCAACCAAATCAAAGTTGATTAAATCACACAATGATTCTGTTTTGTAATGGTAAAATGGACAGAATATCCTAAAAAAAAAAAAAACAACCAAACAAACAAACAAAAAAAAACACATACGCGCACACACACGGAAATATGGCTTGAACCAAGTCTAAAGGCCGAGGGCTTTGTTTTGTCAGTAGTAAGGAGACGCTAATACACTGAAAGAGCAGCAGCAGCTTAAAAATCTTTGTGAAATGCATGAGTGGATCAGACTTGCATGCAAATGTTTTCTTTATTTATTTATTTATTTACTTTTGGTTGGAGCCAAAACACAGGGACTTTGTGAGCCCAGTGAACTTGCAAAAATGTCTGTAGCTCCTGAAAGTGAAAAACTGGCCATTGACAGAAGAAAAAAAATCCTCTATAGCTCATTAGCAGATTTTTTTTTTTTTTCAAACAAAATTTTCATTTTTCATCTC
Source organism: Istiophorus platypterus (assembly GCA_016859345.1). Classification (NCBI taxonomy): domain Eukaryota; kingdom Metazoa; phylum Chordata; class Actinopteri; order Istiophoriformes; family Istiophoridae; genus Istiophorus; species Istiophorus platypterus. The sequence continues at coordinate 8,873,697 of CM029128.1, read as the reverse complement.
AAGCCATGCTCAAAGATTAACATTTAAATGGGCACTATTTCATTTGATGTTGGTATTTAGCTGCACAGAGTTGTGTGTGTCTCACATTTGCTGCCGGTGAAATAAAAAGGAGATGAGCCCCACATTTATGCAGCAAGAGCCACAACTGGCAAAGCAGAGAAGTGGGTCATCTATATGCCAACTGAGCAGTTGGGATCAGACCCGCATGCCTCCTGCTCTGCCTTTCAGCCCCGACAACGGATAAAAAGCAAGAGAACGACGAGGGGAAGGCACAGGAGAGGAAAGGGGGAGTGGGGGGAGGAAAAGTGGTGTAAATGAAGATCACAGATGACCGCGGATAAGGGACAAAAAAAACAGAAGACGCTGTTAACATGAGACACGGACATGTTTTGACTTTTATATTATAGAATGAAAGGGGATGTTACCAATTAAAAAGGAGGGCAACATTAATAAATACAACGTGTAGGATTGTCAGACGAGTGGATGACACAAAAGTGGTTGATGACGGGAGGCGGACTGCGCACAGCAGATATTCTGCTGTTATATATTCCTGTTTCCCCTGTCTGCCACTGCTTATTAATTCAGTGTGTCGATTGTTCAATATGAGCAATGCAAACACTCGTTCACTGTAGCAAGAAGGAGTAGGTAAGACAGGATGGATGAAGAAAGAGAAGGGAAGGAAGTGAAAAGGGGCCCTGAGATGGAGTGATACAGAGAAAGGAAAACCTTTTTTTCCGACGTTGAACGTCACTGCTTTCGCTAAATCCGGTTAGCTGAGGAGTGCTTCCGAGTACCTTTTGCTCAGTTGTTATTGCACGTTCAGTTTGACACGCCGAGTGCTATTGACAGGGGCCGGCTTCGCCGATGTTCTCTGTATGTTCCATCTGCACAGAGCATCTCTTCTGTTATATAATGCACTTGAAACACAACTATTTAGCTTGGTTGTGTAACGGTCTGCACATAACTCTGGTTGTAGTCAATTGACAATACATAGGTCAGGTAAATGCAAATGAACATAAAAGCCTAAATTTCAGTCCCGCTTCTTCTTCTGTGGTGTCGCCTCTGCCCTAAACCCACACCCGCCAGCACCGACAGTCTGGAAGACACGGGACAAATGAGCAGAATACTGCATTGCACTTTGTTTAAGGCTAAAAAGTTTGCAGTGTAAGCGATGTAAACTTAAGGCAGCATGGACTGAATGTTTTGCATGTTTTTAAAAAAGTACTAAAATCTAGTATGTCACCCAATGCAATTTGCCATGTGAAGCACATGACAGCAACAACAAACTTAAACAAAATTAAACGCACTCTCTCTCAACCCATAAATAGAAACACAACGGGTATTTGTACGCAATGTTTGTGCATATCCATGTATGTAGCATGTGTGCAGACATGGTAACGTAAATACTCTTATCCACCTACACTCGCAAACCTTGTATCACTTGGCCCAAACCAGGCCAAAATATAAAATTTTAAATAAAAAACAAAGAAGTACCCTTGTTTTTCATTTTTGCAATGACTTCATTTAGCACAGTGAGACCCGACCCAGTTTGAAGGTAGAATGGTTGCAGTTTGTTCACTCCAGTTTTAAAAGTATGTTCGACTCGCCCCCGCCCTCACAGCAACAGCTGGTCTTTTTCTCAGAGCTGGTTTTCATTTGTCTCTGCCTGTTTTTTCTCTCTGTCAGTCATTTGGATACATAAGAGAGAGGAGTAAGGAGGCAAGAACAAAAGTAAATTTATGTCAAATAAGGGTTAAAGCAGTGAGAGCTGGTGAAGAGCAGGAACATAAGAGAGAGAAAATAAGAGATGATACTGTTAAAGTATCCAAGGCCAGCCTGGTCAGTGAAGCAGGTCAGTATTTGGGTGGGATGACCACCACGGGGTCACCATTCTTTGGCCGCCACATTAGCACCTGGGCGTCATTGGCGTTGGGCTTGACCATGCCGTTGGGGGGGATGGGCTCGTTCTTGCCAAGGATCTGTGGCTGTTCCTGGACCGCAGGCTCGTTCAGAACAGCCCTGCAACCCAGAGGCTTGTCTGGGTCCACTTTGATGTGAAGCCGCATCCTCCAGCGGATTGTCTGCAGCACCAGTGTCTCTGAGGTGGCCTGGTTTATGGCCACCAGCCAGGTCGTGAAGCTCTGGTCGCGGTGGATGCTACTAAGCTGAGGCACATTGCTGTCACTGACTGGCACACCCCACGTCACACTGGGGTAGAAATTGTCATTCATACTAACAGTGAACTTGCTGTCCTTCTTGGTGGGACCTACGACGGTGCAGGTCTCCGTGGTGTTGCCGTACCATGGGTAGTTGACACCATCCGAGTCGCTGATGGCCTGGATCTTTCCGTCTCGCAGGTCAGGGAGCTCCCAACTCGACCTGGAATTTGAAGGGAATCGTCAAAAACGCAGCTCATGGCTATTGAGAGGCTGATGAGATTTAAGGAGAACTGGTAGTTATCAAATCTCGGCTCTTTTGGTCATAGTTTTGGACATCAGTTCTGTGGGTTACGATAACATGGTATTCATAATCATCTCTGCACCTAAGACTGATGGTGCACCTAACACAGCCTAACACAACCCGAAACTTTAGCAGCTTATTTGAATCACTTTCTTTGGATGTGAAACTGGACGTGAGCCCATGTGAAATGTGAATTCACGGAAAAACTTTATGCATGCACAAGTACAGTCAGTCAAAGCTTAACCAAGAGGCTCTCTGTAAACTGTCATGGATGTTAACAACTGGTAGTTTGCCTTTGTTTTCTTTTTCCAAATACCCTCTATGTTTCTTGACATTAATTACTTTGTTAGTGATATTAATATCCTTCTCACTGACAGAAATGATGGTTAAAAAATACAAAAATATGACCCAAGTTGTAATAAACTGGGATTATCCTGAAAGCTTAGCTCTGACACAATAGACCACAGCAAAGGATTCCTCATGTAAATAGCACCCCATCTAATCCTTTCTGTATAAGTAGCTGAGCATTTACATCTCGGCATTGTCCCTCTTGATATCGCCGTCTATCCAACAGCACATGACAGATGAGAGGAGTTTATTCAAAGCCTCACAGTCAGCACTTTCCACCAATTTTCAAAAACACAATACAACAATAAAATATTGTGACACACGCACAGCGGGCGACACTGAACGACTTAAGTGACCCGGTACCTCTAGTCTGTCCACCTATCGATTTTCTGCCCACAGCAGGAAAAAGATTACTTTTCATTCTCTGAAGTTGAGGACCAGCAGAACAGAGGAGATCACAACCTCATGACTTACTGCCCGCTTGGCCTGGCCTCACATTGTGATTTATGTATTAGCCAGGGGTGAATCAGCATGTCAGGCATGACATTTGCTGGCCTGTGTGTGTGTGTGTGTGTGTGTGTGTGTGTGTGTGTGTGTGTGTGTGTGTGTGTGTGTGTGTGTGTGTGTGAGAGAATGCTTGAGCGTGCATGCGTGTGTATATGTACATTTCTTGTCTGAAAAACCACTCTTTCCTACAATCCATTCTGACGGGGGCATAAACTCAAGTGACTCTGTTACTAAAACAACTTCCCTTTTTCATTGTTTTTGAGAACATAACTCTTTATTATGTCCGGCTTTTTAACTGCACAGACAACATGGCCTCACAAGCACATCATACTTTATCATAAACATGTAATCATTTTCTTTCATCAACTGGTGCTCCCTATCAAAAAAGGAAACAAAAAACCAAACCGCTAAACATTGCTGTGAAATTGTCAAAGTTAAATGGAGAAGGTGCAAAGAAAAAGCACATCAAGCAGAGTAGTCTGCACATTGGTACAATGTGGCGTCACCTAGCCACTGAGAAGCTTTGGTCATGACTGGGGAAAGCACTGTGGAGATACGTGTGACTTCCTGTCTCTGCCTTCACTGCCTTCTTTGTCACAGTCAAATGGTCTGCAGAAAGCGGCATGAGTGTTTGTGACAGAACCACAGGGAGGTTAAAAGCAATTCACTCACGTCTTAAAAAAAGTATGAATACTAAAACTAAAACTACTCAACGGTCTTACATTTTGATTCCTGAGCATGTCCTTTACTCTAAATGCTGCATGCACTCTACTAAATTGTTTCCCAACAGCGGGTACTTGTACCGGGGGGGGGGGGCTACTGCTCTAACACCAGACCCATTTGAGTTACAATTGAGAATGCATGAGGCCAGTGAGCAATAGCTACAGGTAACGGATAAAAGTTTGACATAGATAAGTAAAAGTCATGTAAAGAGTTATCTAAAATTATTGGATAAATGGCTGACGCTGAGTTTAAAGTAACAGATAATTTTTTTTTTAAATACAGCTTTAAAAGATAAACTGTGAAGTAGCTAAAAGTAACATACAAAAATATAAAATTGTTGGATAAAAGTTAAACAGTTGAAAAAGTTAGCTAAAAGTAGCAAACGCACAGAAGACATGGATGTTGTAATAGTTAAGTGGATGGATGAATAAAGTAAAAGATAAAAGTAACTGACAAACACTTGAAACATTAAAAATAAGGTAAATTAACGTGATAGTATAAATGGTCAAAAATTACATAGCATCTACAACTATTAGTACGAACACAAACATGACCATATCATCTTAAATGCTGACAGATCAATTGAATTCAATTACTGTAAGATTATGCATTTTAATAGAGTAAAGTAATTGAAATTTAAAGAACAGAATCAGTAAAAAATTAACACATCTGGAACATGAAAGTTGAGTGTGAACCGGAATCAAACCGACAAGGCTAAAAAAAGGTCATGAGCCACTGCTGCAGTAAATAGCTGCAATAATTTCCTCTTCACCTAAGACATTAAACCTAAAGTTATAATAAGCCCTGCGCCCTACACCTCAAAAGTGAGAGCTCTTTAGCAAAGGTCCGACTGAAGCAATATCATCTTAAAGCAAACACAGTCTGCGATATTTAAAACATTAAAGCTTTAGGCCTGTTAGCATCGTTAAAATTATCAGACGTTGGCAAACAGCTTCCCTGAGACATTGTGTATCTGCTGAGAAAGTTTGATCATGACTTATCAAAAGCAATGTGGAAACAAAGTTCATTTCTTGTTTCTGACACTCTGCTGCCACATTCATTTGCATTTTGCGGGAAAATGAAAGATAAGACAAAATTCTGATGATAAGACATAATAAAGCCTCGAGAGATGCTTTCTTTGACAGGTGGTGAAGAATGGATCGAGTCTCCAGGAGTAGAACTTTCATTTAAAGATGTATTATAGTTATAACTGCTCTTAACAAATTCTATCAAATGTTGGCCAAACATAAACTTTAAGTCTAACTTCAGTTCTACCGCATTACCTATTTTTAGCACCCTAGCATTTTTAGTGCAACGCAGCAGGGCTCATCTAATCGCAAAACATGTCGGCATGTGCATCAGCATGTGTGTGTGAGTCTGTGTGTGTGCGCGCCTGTTTAGAAATTCACACACACTGCCCAGACCCGCAACACTGTGCCTCAGTAAAGCTGCTCCAAAAGATAGGGGCGACAAACAGGAGGAGGGACGACGAGTGCGTCCAGAATTCGGGGAACATCACCCAAAGCCAACGGAGAAACCATCCAAATTACCGTACTCGGCTTTTCTGTCTAATCACGGCGTGACGAGGTTTTATTGCAATCAAAGAGACGACTTAGTATGAGAGTATCAGCAGTGAGAGCAGACTCATGTCTTGCATCAGGAATAAGTGGCTTTGATATGCTCCCGGGGTTCCGTCACTATCTGCCTTTGCCGGGAAGAAAGGTTTAATCACTTTAATAATGGAATACGTATTGTATATGAAATGAGTACATGAGCTACTGAGGCAGACAAATAATGTAAACGCTACTGCTAAAGGCGGCTGGGTTCTCCTATATACAGTGTACTACTATATATACCTACGCTGTATCTGTTACATCCATGTTGGTTAGTTCAAACTTGAGATATCACGATTCTTTTTTTTTTTCAGTGTGGTTTGTGTGTAACATACGCCGACAGGGTTTTTTCAGAATACTGTATCTTAATTTTGTGCCTATTTGCTGTAATTTTGGCATTTACCATTGACAGAACTACGCGAGTTGACTCGTTTAGCTTTAAAGGGCATGATCATATGTGAAAGCGCTGCTTACCACTGCTCTTTAATAGCTGACAAATTCTGCTAAGTGGCTTTTAAATTAAAATGACCCACCTCTCAAGCAGTTTTTAATTAAGACTTCAAGTCCTTTAAGGTGATAAGTTCATGGTTTTTGTGGAGCCCCGTTGTTAGTATTATTCAATGTGATCTCTAAAATAGTCTCTTCAGAGCTGAAATGTTTGGCCAGTTATTAGAGTCGTTGATTGATGGAGAATCAATTGATCACTATTTGCTGCTTCCGGCTGCTTAAACTCGAGGATTTTCTCTTTTTCTACATTTTGTATCGTAGTAAATTGAATGTCTTTGTGCTTTGGTCCGTTGGTCAAACAAGACGAGACATCTGAAGCTGTACGTTGAGCTTTGGGAAACTGAAGACAAACATTTTTTTCACAATTTTAAAACATCTCATAGACTAATCGATCAATCGAGAGTGTGGTGAACTGGCTAATCAAAAATGAAAATAATCATTAGTTACAGCCTTATATGGACTTCAAAATGGGAAATGAATCTGCCTTATGTATATGTTGTGTTTTAAAACTTTCGAGTCTGTGTTTCTTCAGACAGTAACAATCATCATTAACTGAAAAAACAAAGAGATAGAAGAGCATGAAGATTAAACTACAGCGAGATTAAAGAGTAAATATTAACAGCACAACAGTGTAGCTTAGATCAAAAGAGGCAAATACTGTAAGCACAGATGAATCATGCACTGGGGAGACTGATATTTGAGAGAGAAACTGTGGGTTCTCTCATTTTCTCACCCTCTCTCACATGGACACACACGTGTGTGACCATAGTGGTGGTTTGGGGGTTTGGGGAGGGGGTTTGGGGAGGTGGTTTGGGGAGGGGACTGGGTGTCTAATCTTAGACGTGCAGCACTCACACATCCTCTACTTCAATGTCTACAGATAAAGCATATTCTCAGCACATGTCAACTTGTGGTTGCCCACTACAAGATATAAAACCTTTTATAACATGTCAAGCAAACACACACTGAGAAGAAGGGTCAGAGAATGCGAAAGAGACCTGTTAACATCCCCTCAGTGCCGTGAGCATATTTCAAAGCTGCATTTTGTTGCTGTTTGTCTTGCTAATGACCGCTGGTGCAAAAATAACTGTATTGACAAGTAGAGGGATCTGACAGGTCATAGCAATTATTTTCCATCACAGTGCCCCACTCCCATATGTCAGGTTTTGAAGTACTTTGTAGCTCGCAGGCATGCATCCACAAGCCCACATTCTGCAACCAGCCGAGCTCCTGACTGAATTAAAGTGCACACACAGACAAGTTTCACTTATCTTCCTTCTCTATAAAATTATCCTCCCAAAAATAAATGTTAATGTGTAATATTTTGAACACGCAGGACAGAGTGAGGCTGGACAGCCCAGATGCAGCTGTAGACAACTTTCACTACTGAAGAGTATTTCCATTCTAGCATTACCTGTTATACAAAAAACAGGAACTCCAACACTCTCACAATCCAGCCCATGAAATTACACTAACATAAAGGTCCTCTTTCAGTGGTTGGAACTGACTCTTTCTGTTACTCCTCTCTGTCCATTATAAGACTTTGTACCTAATTTAGTTTAGTTTAGTTTTTTTTTCCCTTGTATCCAAACTGGTTAGTTTTTCCTAATCTATCCAGTAGCAAATGATTATAAAAATTGTTAGTTGCAGCCCTAATTCAGGTCTGAGAAAAAAATGAGGAGGTTTGCCTGAGTGCTTCCAGTCAGAAAATCCTTTTTTTCCCCTTGTATGTCAGTTCATACATCAGTTGTAACAAAGAATTTCAGAATAGTATGGAAAGCTGCTGAGTGGCTGATTCGGTAACTGTAACAAAAATGAAACTAAACCAATCCGAATTGCAGAAAAATTGTCATATTCAGCAAGTTAACCTAACGGAGCTAAACAAAAAAAGGCTTTATAGGTCAGCATCTGGCTCCGGTGCTGCAAATATAAAGTCTCTCATTTCAGAATATGTCTTATTAATCCCTGGGGAGTCTAAACCAAATGTGCTCAGCACATGCTCATCGCCGTCGAAGTCTGAACACAAGGTAAACAAACAAAAACAGCAACATCGAAAAGAGCCCATGATACTCACATCCCTTTGGTTCCATACGTATTGTAGAACTCCATGTGATTGCACGCTTGAATCCAGCCGATGGTCCATGTCTCTTGGCCGGCTACCGGCGGCACCAGGACCTGGGCGTGAGCTCGGAAGTGCGGTGTCCGGTAGCGCAGGACCACGCTGTTTGACTCGTCGATGCTGGTGGGGTTGGAGTCGATGCTGGCCTTCACCTCCAGGACGATGATACTGTCTCGGAAACTCTTGGGCTTACACCTGATACTCTGAATGCAGCCCATTGCATTAAACAGCAACACAGTCCACAACAACAACGTCCAGAGGTCTGGAGGAGGAGAAAGACGCATGGAAACAGCGAGAAAATCACCACAGATGGATCCTCATCATGTTCCCCCACCACCACCCCCGAAAAATATCTTACCAGAATGAAAAGTTTTTTATTTACCGCGCACTTTCTCGTAAAAAAAAAAAGCCATGCATCGTTGATCCAAAACTACTGTTCTTAGAAAATCTTCAGTTTTGCACGGCGCATGCTTTCCGGTGCGTAAACGCAACTTCGTCAGACAAGCTCAGGTGCAGTAACTTTCCTTATCCGTGCATTGATGTTTTCGTGCAGTCAAAGACACAAGTCACTGCCTCCTAAATGTGCTCTATCGCAAAAAAGGAACAAAAAAAAAAAAAAGACTTGACGTCCTGGCAACATGCATCCGCTCGGGGAGGTGCGCGTAAAAAGGTTCAGGTTAATTATGATCTTAAATAATTAACAAAGACGACTAGCGTTACATCTTGGCGTCCCGCTGTCTCTTGTTGGATTCTTTATTTCATTGCGGGCCGATGCCTGTACTATCATCTAATGGTTAAAGCTCCGTATCCAGCTGGTGAAAAATGTTAAGTCGGACATCGAGTGACGCTGCCTAGCGCCCATTTAATCCACGATAGCCTCAGTTCATCATCATAAAAAAAAAAAAAAAAGTGTAATATAACGATTTGAGAGCGTTACTGGACTGTCTGCTGTACGGAAACTCGGCGTGTGTGGATTAAGGGTTCATGCGCTGCAAGTGCATGAATCGTGGCCTATTTTAACCCCCAATCCCGCAAAAAAAAAAAAAAAACAACCATGCAGAAAGAAGTCTACCTAGAAAACAGTTCACTGGAAAGTCTCCAGTGTCCTCAGCGGAGCGGGGTTCTGGGTGCACGGCGGCTCACACAGTTCTTCGGTCAGAGAGGTAGCCTAATTCCTTTATCTCCTTCACACTCGGTCCGGTTATTATTATTATTCACCCCCCCCCGCCCCCCAACACACACACCAAAACACACACACAGTCTCTCTCCACCGCCACCCCCCACCCACCCCCCCCACCCCCAACTATTGCTGCAAATTATTTCACCGTCCCACAGCGAGAGGTGGCATTTCCACAAGCGGCGGAATTCAGTCGAGTTTGAGACGGAGCTGGACCCCAACGTCCATAGGACACCGCCGGGTCAGCTCCGGCGCCCGTTTCGCCGGATCCATCCTCGAACCGGACGAAAAATAAATAACGAACAGACAAGCAAAAAAAAACCAAAAAAAAAAAAAGAAAACAAAAACATATGACGTCTCTTGAAGGGAGAAACGCCAGCTGTCACATAGTCCGGCCGAGCCGACGGCTGCGGTCCAGTGTCAGTGATGGGATGCGGCTCAGCCTAAATTCCTGCACAGGCTGTCATTTCTCTGCGCTCGTCCCATCGCCGCCGAGGCAGGTTCACCCCCGCCACGCATTGGTCTAGCTCGGCCGCCCGGGGAAGCGGCTCTATAAGTATCCGAGGGACGACACTTCCGCCCCGGGGGTGCGAGCATGCTGGGAAATGTAGGCGCGGGGGGGGGGGGACGTCGTTTAAGCTGCGGTGCGATACCAGGCACGTTTGATTCCAAAATCTGACTTTTGTTCGCACGCTCGTAAGGGACAACGATAATAACAATTAGAGCAATAAATGTAGCACTAATTAATTATCATCACTATTATAGGCTCTTAGTAGTAGTGCTGCAGTTGAATTTTTACTTACTAGATCGTCCTCACAGGGTTTAACCGGGATATAAATGAAAACTTAATATCAAAAATAACTTACTATTATCTTGTTATGTTATTATTGTTATGTCTACTTTATCTTGTTATTATTTAGCTATTGTATTTTTGTTGAGACGTTTTTCAAATGCAGAATCCATCTGTAATGCAGCTTTGGCGATGCAACTTAAAATCAACAATAGTGCCACTAGAATTGTGTGTGATTTGATTTTACTGCGCTAAGAGATTTCGGAGGTGGGTGCGGCCAGTGTCAGCGGGTTAATCGATAATCGGCATCGGTCTGACACCCACGTTGTCTTCTGCGGTGTTATTTATGAGCAGAACGCTGGGAAGAAGCCGTTTCGGTGCAGTGAAGGATCATCTGTGGGCTTTTTCGCCACGAAACAAGGGGAAAACGCGTGCGCTGATTCTATTTTTCTTCTTTCTTTTTAATTTGAAAATCTTCCCGCAGCCTCCGTGGCGCGGACAGCGCGCTGCCGTCTGGTTTAAGCACCTTGGAGAACTCCGCTCCGCAGCGGAGCCCAGCGCAGGGGCTGAATAGGGACCGTGCGTAAACTACGTAAAAAAAAAAAATCCTTACGGACGGAACCGAGCTCTGCTCCGGCCCCGGCTGCTCCCGGTCTTCATCCCTTTTTGGCGTTTTTGCCATCGTGCACCGGCTCCTTCGGCTTCGCCTCACACGAGACCCCCCCACCCCCTCTCTCTCTCTCCTCGAGGCCGGGATATCAGAGGCGTTGGGGAGGCTGCAGGGGACATTTAAGGGGGGGGGTGCTTGTGTGTTTCGCAGCTATCCGTCCTGCGCCTGGTAAGGTGACAACACCGCGTCTCGCGTATTTTATTTACACCTTTTCACCTTTCATGCGGCGAAGTGCCCGCGCAGACGTGCGGCCGTGCGTCGAGGTGGCGTAAAGAGATGATGTGCATGTTGTTATTTTGTCTCCGTGATCTAGGTCGGGTTTCACTGGATTGGCCGAGACGGATGCCATTCAATACACTCTCCCTGCCCGCATGTTATAAACAGCATGGCCACTGCACATTCCAGCGGGTCTAAATATATCTATTAAGGCCACAGGAGGGGGAGGACCGGTGTAAGGCGGGGGAGGGTGGTGGTGGGTTTATCCCGGGACATCTCACCGTCGTGGTGAACTCGCACCACAAGAGTTATCATCTGGAGATTTACAATCGGTTGTAGCACCCGCAGAGGCGAGCTCGGCCCTTTCCAAACATGCCCTCGAGCTACAATGTGAAATCCAGGGCGCGCGAGAGAAACGGCGTCCTGGGCAGACCCGAGTTCATGTCCCTGAACCATCAGCCCCTCCTCCGCGGCGGAGGCGGCGGAGGCGGCCCCGGTCCCGGCCCCGGCCCCTCCGAGAGCCGAGGCAGCGCCAGGAGACCGGGTCAAACCAAGCACCAGACAAGCCTGCAGGGCGAGGAGCCCACCGACGGTGGCGGCAAGGACAGGAGAGAGCCCGGCAAGATGCCGGAGGAGGACTGCATGCAGCTGAACCCCTCCTTCAAGGGAATAGCCATGAACTCCCTCCTCGCCATAGACATCTGTCTGTCCAAGCGCATGGGGGTGTGCGCCTACGCGTCGTCCCCGTGGGGAGGCTGCCGCTCCATGGTCGCCCTGCTGGCGCTCACGGGGCACGGCGTCACGTGGATCGTTGGCACTATCGTGTGTCTCACGAGGAGTAACACTCTGGCCGGACAAGAGGTCCTGGTCAACCTGCTGCTTGGTAAATGCCACATCACACCAGCACACCAAAAGCCGGGCCTCGTCCAGACGCACGCACACACACACACGCACACACACACAGCACGCGCCATGGCTGTGCGAGTGACCCACACCCACTGTCCTCTTCTCGTGTTTACCCACTTTTATTCAAAGAATCGGTCGCGTTACAGTCACGTTTCCAAAAGAAAATACAAGTGTTTACTTTATACCACACACCAGTGGCCTTCTGCCAAGGCATGTTTTATTAAGGGCTTATAAGAAATTGTTACTTGTATTAAAATATCTCCTAGTATTGTTTTATGGATCAGAGGATGAGGAGGAGATCATTACACGACTACCATAAAAATGCTATCATGAATGACTTATAACAACTCTAAAAGACACTGATAAATGATTTATTAACCATTAATCAAGCTAAAGGGATCTAAACCCATTACCAGGTATGATTTGTCAGAAAGTGATTCATTATTTGTTTTCTCACACGCACTCCTACAATACAAAGTGGCCTTTGTTAATCTTCTTTATGACTGACACATTAAAGATAGTTTTACTGATTCAGCCTCAGCAAAATATCTATCAGAACAAAAGCTGCAAATTCAGACTTAGAAAGAAGACAGAATGGCAACATGTGTTAGCTTGGTGCAGTAAACAATAGTTATTAGAAAGGACTTTTTATGTCACAGCTTATCTTTCTATTCTTCAATTTGTATTATTATTATTATTTTACAAATGTCCAGTCTAATGCTATCCAGTATACTAGCAATACAAAATAAATACCTTTTAATCATCATCATCTAATTAAACTTTTGATTTGTGTTGTAGTTTTTAGTACAAGCTACACATCCCTGCAACTAATGAAGAAATATTATGCAATCTAATATAGTCAAGCTCAATGTACTGCCTCAGAATTACAAATATTCACAAACGCCGGGTTTTCGCAACACTTTTTTTCACTGAGTTGCATCACACAATGGTTCGTAACATTAAGTTGAGCTACATAGTTCTAGCTGCAAAACAAGATGCCTTTGATCAGTGTTCATTCAGAGGCGAATGGTTTCAACAACATTTCAAGGTCCCCAAATTTATATTCATACATTAAGCTTCTTCACAGTTTTTATTTGATATGGTAATGTCCTGTGGGTCCATACATAAAAAGGTCTTTGTTGTTCCTGATCCAGTATTGAATTGTTTTTCTGTCTAACCATGTAAAGCAGCACATTTTATTTCAACATATTTCTGCAGCAAAGAGCAGATGAAATGGAACAGAATTTTCAAAATGATTGGGGAAACTGTGTGTGCATGCGTGCGTGTGTGTGTGTGTGTATGGTTGCATGCATGAAAGTGTGCATGTACCCACACACATGCACAGTCTTGACCCAAACTCAGATTATTGACCAAAAAGCAGTACAAATCCCCTGGCTGTGGCTACATTTAGCTCCGATTGGAGGCTTGTAAATCTCTGGATTTGGGACACTGCTGTATTGTGTTTGGGACTTTGTTCAACCCCAAATGCTTGTTCATTATTTGTCAGTCCTGGATCATTTCTAGTCTATTGAGGTCTGACAGGAGCAAATCTACAAACATATTGAACAGTGGGTGGGGAATTAAAATTTCTTGCTGACCGAAATTCTGATTTGTTTTCATCTAACAGGAAATTAATCAGCCAAGTCTGGACTGCAAGGATTGGTTTAATACGGTCCACTGTTATGACCGTATGAACTGTGCAGTGCAGTAATATTTTCCATATAGTGTTTTGAAAAAAGTTAGCCACATAACGTCTCGGACTATCTATAAGACAACTGAAAATTTCAGAGGCTACAGAATCAGACCTCAACAGTGCAGAGGATGTTCCCAGCCTTTCTCAACTGCAGTGTAGTCCATCTTTGGTGTTTTTCCCGGTTTCTTCGTCTGTGTCACTTAGTTCCTCCAGTGAACTAATAACTCCTATTCTCAGAGTTAATATTTTCCTTAAAATAATGCCATTCAAAGTGTAGAAGACATATAAACAACTGCTATAGATGCTTCAGGCATCAAAATTTTGCCAAAATATCATGGTACTGCTCTCACTGATTAATCAACTTAAGGATGAAGGAAGCCCTCAGAGTAACTTAGAATGTATCAGCAATTGCAGATCAGTTTCATTACACTGAAAGTCTTTATGGGTTTATAATGTACTTTGAGTTTCAGTATCTTTGAATCTGAGAGTGAAATACCACAACCTTCTTTTGAAATTTAAAGTAAAAGTAAAGTTTTTTACAAACTAACATGACCTATTAATCCCCTAGTGGAATGACACAGACAACAATATATGGGGGAAAAACAGTAATAATGAAAAACAAGGAAAGAGAATGGGGGGGGGGGGGGGTCATAAACAAAACAAACAGCAACACAGAAAGAAAACAGTCCATTGAGTATTTAACTTAATATTTGCAACACAATATCTAGAGGCAAGAAAATTTTTGAAAGCTTGGCCTTAGACATATGAAGGCGATGTACACTCTTGAATTGAATAAGACTGTGTCTCCCATAAACAGAGGAATACCGCAACTATTTAAAGCATCAAAACCCGGTTCAGTGAGTTGACTTCAAACGCAGAAATTATAGATCCTTGCTGTAATATTATTGTAATTTCATTTATGTATTTATAACAACAGGTAATCTTAATCAACATGTTATGAAAACGTGCCAGTGTTAGCCTCGTGGCTAATTTACAACTGCAAGATGTTTGGTAAGATATTCTGAAACCAGTGAGGTGATCATTCAAAATCACAGAAGACAGAGGAGAATGAGACCATAAAGACAGCAATAGCAAGAAAAATTAAGCATTAACAGATTTGCACAGCTAGTAGGCAGATGTGAAGGCAACGGTATCAATAACTATCACCAGGTGTGCAAGGACAAAGAGATAGAGTTTGATGTGCTCTGAATGCCCAACTATCTCATTATTCAGCATTATATTTCAAGTGGCTTAACTCTGTGTATCTTTTCTTTTTCTATTTCTTTCGGCAAATGATTTGCGGGCCACATTGAGTCGGTCAGAATCAGTGGAAAACTAAGCTCTCTCATCCTCACTGCAGTAGAAAAGAAGAAACACTGATTGAGCAAAGCATTAAGCGTCGTACTAGTACCCCATCTTAGCTTGGTACCGTGAGAAACAACAGGCATCGCATGCTTTCCAATCTGTGACGGCCTGACCAGTTATCTGCCCACACCTGTTTCACTTCTCGGAGGTGGAGTTTCCTTTCCCAGTTTAGGAGGTTCAGCAACCAGGCTCTGACTTACTGATGTAGAGTGTTCGACAGCTCAAAACGAACTCTTGTTAACTGTTATTGCGTGATCAGTAACTGGGTGCTGACTCCAAACTTGTTATCATACTGTGCCGACTGCACTTGTGCCGTCTGTCCTGATGATGTTTCATAGCTAGGAACGGAAGCTGCCAGCGCAAAAATTTCTTGGCTCACCTTCTGCGTCCCCTCAGTACTTTTGAGATGTTGGCTGTACCGGGCATCGTAGGGCTGCCTCACTCTCCTTGCCTGTCTGTTATTACTCTTTACAAGCCTGCCCACCTCTCCTTTGTTCCTCTATGTCTTCCTTTAGTATTTGGATGTTTTCCCAGTGACCATGTGAACGACAGCTCCTCACTAGCCTTTCAAGAGCTGGAATGGAAGTTAAAATAATGGCCCCCATTAGGACAGCGAGCGGGTGAGGGGAATGAGAAGTAGGGCGCCATAACCAATACAGTATGTCAGACAACTGACAGTAATCTAGTGCAGGGTTGGTTGAGTGTGTGTGAAGATGGCAGACTTGAATAGAAGCTAAAGATGGCGACGGTAGGGATATTTTTGGGGGTGCTATGGAGCTATAAAAGGCATCAGCAAATGTGTGGTACATGGGCTCAAAGCAAATGCTACTCAGTACTATATGCAGTGTCATTTATTCTTGGTCATCAAGATATCTATTTACACAAAGGTACTATAATTGTTTTCTGCTCTGTGAGACGACTCGCTGCATCATATAAGTCCCAGTAAAATCACAGTCCCACTGTGACACTTTATTACTCTTCTTTGTTCATTATCTGTATTTTTGCTCTGTCAGTATGGTCCTGTTCAGTCTTGTTTACACATTTAACCATAACTGAGAGTCTACATCCATGCTGGCAGCTCTGTAAGACTTTGTTCGGGAAAGAGGAGCTTTGAGGTAAATGCTAATATCAAATTCGAACATAATGAACGTGTGTACCAAACGTCATGACAGTCCAGCTGTTAGTTGTTGAGATAAATTACCCAAAACCTCAAATGTGAACGTCATGGTGGTGCTACAGGGAACGTCAGGAAATCATCGTCAGAAAATATTCACTTGGAATCATGGATGTCTGTACAAAATTTTGTTGCAATCCAACCAATATTTTTTGAGGTATTCATCTCTATCTAAACTAAAATTCCTTCAAATGAGACATTGTGCAGAGTAGAAATCATTCCTTGGTTTAAATGTCCACAACCCTTGAAGAGGCCATCGACTCAAGTGGGGGGGTTAAAAGCAGACATTGCTTTGTTATAAGGAGTCACTAACCAAAACAACAATTTAGCATAAATTTAGTACCAGTAGCTGTAGGGGAGAGTAGACCCAATCATAAAAAAGTTGTCAGTGCATAACTATACATTGTCCGTTTTTGGAACAACACTAAATACATTTACTGAAACATTGCATTGTGCTTCAGTAGAATTTTTATGTGTCTTTTTAGGTGTATTTGATATGAGTGTTTCCATTGTATCCCACTTCCTCCAATGCCACTACATTTCTGTTGAAATATTGCACTTCTTACATCCCTATTTTATCTAACAGCCATAGTTACAAGTTGCTTTTCAGATTGAGATTTTGTGTTTTTTAAAAATTGGAGAGTTTATAGAATATGATGTATTTTTCTGGATTACACCATTGGTTCCCAACCTTTTTAGGTAGAAATAAGCTGTATCTACTCTGGGCCCATTGTCATGTTTCAGATTTCTATGAAAAGTTGGCAGTTAGCAGTGTCATGGAGTATTTTTATACTGTTACACCGGCAAGTCTAAGTAAGTAAAGTGTCTCAATACTCCTTCAGCTGTGGGTCTTATGTCAACACCAAATCTTCATAATCTACCTCCCTTTTTCTTTGACAGCCCTCATCCTTGACGTCATGACCGTGGCTGGAGTCCAGAGACTGGTGAAACGCAGAGGACCCTGGGAGATGACGCCGGGTTTCCTGGACTGTGTCGCCATGGACCTCTACTCTTTCCCTGCTGCTCATGCCAGCCGAGCAGCTATGGTCTCCAAGTTCCTGCTGTCCCACCTGGTCCTGGCTGTGCCGCTTCGCATCCTGTTGGTGCTGTGGGCTTTTCTGGTGGGCATGTCGCGGGTGCTGCTGGGGAAGCATCACCTGACTGATATGATGTGTGGCTTTGCGCTCGGCATGCTCCACTTTAGCTTGATGGAGAGTGTGTGGCTCTCATCAAGCACCTGCCAGACTCTTATTTCAATAAGCACACTCAGCTGGAGCCCCTTTTTCTGATCTCTTGACATAAGGCCATACTGGCACACAAGGCTTATTTGATACAAACCCCACAATGTCAGGGACTCAAGTAGTTCTTGTAAAATATTTTTCCAAGGATCTGAAGCTCTTATTGCAGGCTGTGAACAGACGGGCATTATTATCTGGGTGCAGATGCTGGCTTTCATGTAAGGGCCAATACAAGCAGGTCATAAGACCTTAGAAGACCTCTATAATGCTTCACAACTCTCTATCTTCAGTCTGATCTACTCACGCACACACACCTCTACTGCTCTTTCATAATAAAGGGAAAAATTAGACCACTGCAAACTCAAAACAATTGGCTAATAATGTACGTGTAGGATTGAGGTTTTTTATTTTTTAAGATTTTTTTTCTCTTTTGACATTTTTGATTCTCATACAGGATAAATGCTGGTACCATCCTCTTTAGATCCTTTAAATTCTGTCATGTTTTGTGTGCCTCCTTCTCTTAACCATCTTACTTACTTTTATGTCCACTCACTTCCACTTTGTTACCTCTTCCTGTTTTCTCACAATTTTTGTTGCCAATGCTTGTGCTTTAATTTCGGGCCACAATGTTGAACACTGAATAGAGTTCGGTGCAAGGCTGTGATATTGGATGTGACGCTGAAATATAGCAAGTGATTGTTGTTTGAATATTCCACATTGTTCCTATATAAACAAATGTCTAACTTTTACAGAAGTTAATACTTTTCTCATAGTGTCTATTGTTTTTTGCTTCATAGTGCCATTTAAAGTGTCTTTTTTTTATTGTTCCTCACATTGCAGACTGCCATAGTCTGCACATTTGCCTAACAGATGCCCATGGTTTAGCTTTGATACTGATTCTATTCCCCAATAAACAACTGAGGCATATACACTGTGTGTGTGGGGGGGTGCAGAGCAAAAATATCTGTTTCAAGTCTCAGTTTTTAAGAAATTATGCCTTTATTTTCTGAATGAGGTTTTTTAGGACATTTAATTGGATCTGCTTTTTCTCTTGGTTTTTTGTGGCAAAATATTTCAGTGCATTGGTTTGGTGTGTAAATACAGTTTTGTGTACATTTGTTCACTTTGTTCTGTACAGGGATCTGTATTTCATGTTTTTACTTTGTTTTTTCTTATTAATAAAACGAGGCGGACTGTCAGTAAAATGTGGATGCCTTATATTTTAAAATGAAATTTAAGTGAAACTTTCTGCCAACCAGAATGAGGAAAACACTGTTAAACATAGATTGATGAATGATGTTTACAGATCAGCTGAATCCTATAAGAAGCTTAACTGCCTAGTTATAAGGCAGCTTTCCACAATGAATTGTTTTGATTGCTTCAAACATCACATGAACTGTAAGGCATCACATGGTGCACAACTTGGTCAGCAGCAGAATAAAGAAGTGTGGTCTGTTGAAACCTCAGACATGGCCATCATCTCCCTGGCACAGATAAACTTCAGAGGAAAAAAGTTATCTCTGGTGAGAAGTAAAAAAAAAAAAAAAAAGGAGATCCACTATTACATCTTAGAAGTTCCAGTGCAAATACTCAACAATAGTGCTCTTCAGTATGAAGCTTCAGTGGTTTGTTATCAACACTTATTATTTTTGCCTTATGGTTGCCCAGTCACTAAATAATTTTGATTTTCAGACCAAGTTGTGTACCTGACAAAGACTCAAAATATTCATGTACTACATCAATAAGGCAACGTGCTTTCATAGGCTTTGAGGCTAGTTTCCTGTCACACCACCGTTACCACAGGCAGTCTGACAGGAAACAGCTCTAATGCAATAGGGTGTGATTTGGAACTGTTCAAACAGCAGGAACAGAAAGTGCTTTTTAAAGATTCTCTTGCTGAGTGAGTCACTTGGTAAAATTTTAAACATCTTTGAATATCTCCGAACTTTCAGCAGTCAAGAGATTCGTATGCGTTCCCTGGACATGTGTGCACCCCTAATTTTTAGCACAGTTTTTTATAATATCCTTGGAAACAAATGCAAAGAACCAGTTTTGTGCAATCAGAATATTTAATCAAATGTACAAAATTACTTAAAAAAAAATGCTTTCATATGGTGAAAAAAAGTGCAGACATAAAATATGTATTTGACAAAATCATTATTCACCTTTTGAATTGTTTTACTGCAGAAAAAAGAGTTGATTTTTTTCACAACTGCAAAGAAAAGACAGCTTTCTCTGAGTATCAGAAATGCTACCATGTGAAAACATTTCCAAAAGCTACAAGGCATGAATACCATTTTTCAACAGTTTGGAATTTATCAAGAAGTTTCACAGACATAAAACTGTTAAGGCGCTTGTAGAACATGGTTCTTAGAAGAAACTCAATGAGAGAAATTGGTGCAGATTATGGAAACAAACCATCCATGGGCGAAGGCCAAGGAGGACACCACTATTAAGGAACAAATAAATAAGCCAAAGTCTCTCTGTGGACAGATGAAACCAAATTAGAGCAATGGGAATACAGTGAGTCAGTTTGTTTATAGACGACAATATGAAGCCAATAAGGAAAAGAAACCCCTACCTACAGTAAACATGATGAAGATCCTGTCATGCTGTGGGGCTGCTTTGCTTCCTTTGGTACTGGAGGCATCCAATGTATCAAAGGAATGATGAAATCAGGAGATTACCAAGGCCTTTAGAGCAAAATGCGTTACCCAATGTCAGAAAACTAGGTCTGAAGCAAAGGTCTTTGGTCTCTTAGCAGGAAAACAACCCTAAGTCCAAATCGAGCGGCATAAAAGAA
This sequence comes from Istiophorus platypterus, assembly GCA_016859345.1. Lineage (NCBI taxonomy): Eukaryota > Metazoa > Chordata > Actinopteri > Istiophoriformes > Istiophoridae > Istiophorus > Istiophorus platypterus. The sequence continues at coordinate 8,853,388 of CM029128.1, read as the reverse complement.
TGGATGAAAAGGAAAAGATGGACTCCTGACATAAATCTCATGGAAACCATTGGGGAGAGCTGAGGTCTGCCATTGCAAAAAGGACTCTTGTAAACTTAGAAGAGCTAGAACACAACAATGGAAGAGTGGCAGGAACTAGCAGCTGACGGGTGCAGAAGCCTCTAGATGGCTGCAAGAAACATCATTGTTGCCAGAGGTTGTGTGACAAAATATTAGTGAGGGCTGTCAATAATTGTAAGTAAGGTACCTTTTTTTATTCGTATCATTCTTTTTTTCATTAACGTTGGGAATTTTTTTATTCAAATATTCTGATTATACAAAAGTGGTAAAAAAAAAAAAATGCATTTATATCTTAAGATAATTCAAATTCTGTACTTAAAATTCAAGGTGCCACTGATTTCAACCAGGACAGTATATAATTTTTGTCCGTGGTTTGTCAAGGTGAAATAAAAGTTGAATTAAATCAGCCTTCCAAACTCCACGATCAACTTAGCTTGGTCAGAATGAAAGGACGTATGTGCTTTCTCTCTGACCAAGCTATGGTTCATATGGGATGATTAGAGACGTCACAGTTTGTTGCAAGATCCACGTTTGTTTGAATTTTGCACCAAACTCAAGGCCTCTACAAGCCTGCAAAACGTGTACCCAAAATATCCCTGTGAGTAAGTGTTGATGGTTGCTTGCAGGCTTGTTTCCACACGCACTGAGACAACAGACACCACACTTCCTTTTGTTGTGTCTCTATGCTCTGTTTGTGTCATGCTCTCAGTTATATATAAAAAAGATAAAGGTAACATTAGACATAACAACTTTACAGTTGCCACTGATCACTGTCTGTGCTGCAGGTGTGAACCGTGTGTGTTGTAATGCCAAACAGTTATTCTGGAGATTGGCAGTGACATTTGCATTTTCTCATCTTCCTAAGTATATTCAGAAATTTCCCTTCATCAAACAACAATCTAAAAAGGTTATTTCCGGAAGCACTGCAGGCTGAGAAGAACATTTGTCACTGGTCTGCAAAAATAACTAGATAAAAATGAAATAAACCCCCAAGAAACTGGATTGGACCAAACTGCTGGAGGGAAGTGAAGAATGTGGTTAGTTGCCTACACACAGTAGATAGGCTCACTTTCAAATACTTTGATAAAAATGTACTCTGTTTATATATTTTGTTATATGATATTTCATCATAATTCATTTTCTTAGTTTTCAAATATATACAATGTAAATGTGACTTTGCGTTGCTTTTTTTGTACCCTTTTTTAATTTTTAATTTAATTTTTTAATTTTTTTGCTGGAGCAACACTGGGTATATGTCATTTTAAAAACACAGAGCAGTAGCTGCTGGATCTTGCTGGATATTTGCAGCCCTTTTGAGAGAATGGTCGAGGAAAGGTTAGACGAGTGCTCCCTCTAGAGGATTTTGCTTGAACACACCTCCGTACCCCAGGAACCAGTCTGGTTTTAACTAAGACTATTTTTGTTAGTTTGTCTGTTGTTGTATTTTGCTTTATAACGTAACCCTATCTAAAATAACAGACTGAGCTCTGTTTTACTAAATTTGAGTATTGCGCATCTCTGTTTTTAGACTGTTTTAATTTCATCCCTTTAGGTGGAGTCCCAGTGAAGAGCTCTTTCAACACAGGTTAGTGCATTCACATCATGTTCCTCTAACAGACCACACAACTTTCTTGGTAAGTAATATTTAAAGAAAACAACAACATCATATGCCCCCTTTTTGGATTTTGAATGTCTTAGAGGTGAGTTAATGACTAAATAAATTAAGTCAGGTAAAAGCTACAAGAATGGATTGGGGTTTGTTTTTTTTCAAATAAACTCATAAATTTTTAGCAAATAAGGAGGGTTTTCCATCCTTTTTTTTAATGCCGTATGAATTTATTACTTTTTATATATACATTGTTAGATTTTGCGTAATTTCTAATTCGAATTAAATTCAGGGGCAATGCTTTACTGTATATATCAGCGAAATGACACAATTTTGGTGGCGTCATGCAGTTTGGGACAGAATCAGTCACACCTGGAATAAGGTCAAAACCGGGATACGACTCAATGCAAACCTACTGACAATTAGCAGGGTCTTTAGTTTCCTCACAGGGGAAACGTTGACATTTCAGAGCTCATGTCTCTGTGTATATGATTAAAAGCTATTCATCACACTAATCAATTTACAGGGTATGTAATGCTGTACTTTAAAAAGAACTTTTTTTTGGATGCGTTGTTAATATTTTGGTATAAGAGCTCACTGTTGTACAGGACATGCTGCGTAAAACAATCCCACATAGTTCACCCATGATTCATTCATATATAACAGTTACAAAGGACTCAACCATTACTTAATTACTTAACAATGTTGCATTCAGGATCACACGGTAACAGAGGAACCATTCTTCACTTTATGTGTTCACCCATGCTGACTTATTCTTTTCAGGCTATTCACATGTTAATGTTGCTATATAGATTATTTACTCTTCAATGAGAAGTGATCCTATTGACACCAGGTGCTTTAGTCAATCAACTAAGAGTAGGTCACATCACTACTGGGTTATTCAACAGGGGGTAAACTGATAATTATTTGGATGAAAATGTTGAATATTATTATTTCAAGTGCTGAAAGTGGCTGATGAGTTTGCTCACATCATTACACATTTTGACATTTCAGTGCTCTTCTTTCTCTGTTTTTCCTCTGCTGTCATTTTCCAGGTTTCCCATTTAACATTGTAAACAGGTGCTTGAGAGATGGGAACATCAACAGGGTGAGGGAATCAAAGCAGAAGCATTGCATGTGATGCAATGTTCTGAGAAACGGGATACTGACATGTGCTCCACTCTATTCAGAGACCTGTTACGTTGGTGCATCTGTCCTCGTCCACAGTAAACGCAGCCCCTCTACAAAGGGAGTCCCCGTCCTGATATATTAGAAGAACAGAGTGTATTCAAACTTTATTCGTGTGCCACCCTTCATTACAGTTAGCAAAATTTTAAGTTCTTTAAAGATGAGGATACTAAGACAGCACAAATTTAAACAGTGAAACAATTTGAGACAAAAAGGACTAAAAATTTGAGGATGTAGTATTTATTGATCGCATTTAGTTTGTGGCTGCAACAGACAAATAATCTTTTCTAGTTAACGCTAAATAATCACAAAGAAGTTGGCTATATTCCCAGCCATACTCTACCCGGTCGCTAATGACAGGGTGCTCCCTATTTGATTTAATGATATTGTCGTAATTAAATGCCAATATGCCTGTAATGTAAGGGTCTGTTGAGAGTTTCATTGCAGGGGCATCTGCCGCCGTTTTTAATTTTTTATTCATGAAAGACAAGTGAAAATTGCTGAAAAATGCCTGGAGTTATCTATCTATCTATCTATCTATCTATCTATCTATCTATCTATCTATCTATCTATCTATCTATCTATCCCTCTATCTATATATCCATTTATCCATCTATTTATCTATCTGTCTATCTAATTATCTATCTATCTATCTGTCTATCTATCTATCTATCTATCTATCTATCTATCTATCTATCCCTCTATCCATCAATCCATCCATCCATCCATCCATCCATCTATCTATCTATCTATCCATCCATCTATCTATATATCCATTTAACCATCTATTTATCTATCCGTCTATCTAATTATCTATCTATCTATCTATCTATCTATCTATCTATCTATCTATCTATCTATCTATCTATCTATCTATCTATCTATCTATCTATCTATCTATCTATCTATCCCTCTATCCATCCATCCATCTATCTATCTATATATCCATTTATCCATCTATTTATCTATCTGTCTATCTAATTATCTATCTATCTATCTGTCTATCTGTCTATCTGTCTATCTATCTATCTATCCCTCTATCCATCCATCCATCCATCTATCCATCTATCTATCTATCTATCTATCCATCCATCTATCTATATATCCATTTATCCATCTATTTATCTATCTGTCTATCTAATTATCTATCTATCTATCCATCTATCTATCCATCCATCCATCTACGTAATACCGAAATCAACCAGCGAGGGCGCTCGTCCCCGGCGGACCCCGACGTTCGGTGACGTAAGGACGCTCTCCGCCGACCCGACCCAGCCCACACACACTACCCCGTTCATTCTGAGGCCGGGTAGGACCCAAGCGACAACACAGCCGTCGGTTCAACCTGTGGAGATCGGGCTTTTACAATCGCCATCCATCCTTTGAACAGACAACATCTTGTGGAAACATATCACTGTCACTAATCAGAAGATATCCTAAATCGTTGAATCGGTGAGTTATGGACGCGGATGGTTGAGCCAAATCTCCAGTTTTCCCCCCGTCTTCTCCGCTGCCCAGTTTTATTGTTGCTTTGTTCTGGGCAGCAGCCATTTTTAATCGCCTTGTCCTACATTCCCGATCGCTGTGTTCAGACCGTTCCGAAAGCCGAGCTAGGTTGAAAATCTTATCACGGGTTTTGAGTGTTTTAGTGGAGATTTCCGTTGGAAAAAACAGTGTAATTCGCGGTGTCAACCGCGGACGTAAATGCACCGGAAAGCACCGGCATCTGGCGGCTGTCTTCCGAACACCGAGGCTGGAAGTTTAACGGAATTGCCGTTTCGCTAGTTTTTTTTTCCGTACAAGCTGCGATTGTCGAAGCTAGCTAATGCTAAGTTGGTGCAAGTGGTCATGTCCTGTTAATTCCCCCTTCAAGCATAAACAAACAGGAAAAAAAACCACCAATTGGCCTGTATCCTCACAGTCTAAAATATTTTAATGATAATGATACATAGCGGTAAAGGAGCTGTTTACACACCAATTTTCCTTTAGCCAGCAGCTAGCATATTTTACCAGTGATGGCCAGCAACTATACTAAGGGTCCTTCTTGACATTTCTGTTGTTACGTTGCAATTTAAGATGATATTAGGTAACAGCCGGTGTAATCAAATATAATTACCAGGGCTGCTTATTTCTTTTTATCTTAGCTCTTAGTCGAAATAGGTTGTTTTTGTTTTCGAGCAGCGAACTGGCTGGTGTCAGTTTCATGTGCTTGAATTAGCACTAGCTTTTAGTGAGGGGATGGCACCTACAACTAACATTAACCCTGGAGAGGTCAAACATTATCTTTCGGAAAATATATGTCATAGTGTGTTCATATCTAGAACTCATGTCGTTTTCTTTTAGTTGTCTGATGTCAATTACGTTCAAAATAAACAAAGTGAATAAATGGAAAACGTTAGCTGTTTCTGCGTTAGCTTCCCTGTCTAACCTAGCTTAAACTAAATTTGTGATTTGGTGGTCTGTGTAGAAATTAAAAGGTTTTTTTTCTTGAATCAACTTAGCAGAATTTTCATCCGTTTTCATCATCTCCCGATGAACGGATTGAATGCATAACCAAATCGTCCACGATGGACAGATAGTTTTCCCAAGAAGTCCCTGTAAATCGGCTATGCGGAGCTTTAACCGAGCGGCCTCCGGCACATTATATATTACCTCGTTTTCTGCTCAAACAACGTAATTTTTTGCACAGGGTTGTGTATAAAATAATCCACTATGCGTCTGAGGAGACTTGTGTCTTAGTTAAACTTACCTAAACCCCAAAAAGGTGTAAATCTAGTCCACTTTCTTAATGCTTTGTGTCACACTCTGCATCTCTTCGCATATATTGTTTTGCTACTTGGATTAAGCAATCGCTTTTGATATCTGAGCACAGGCAGCCATGATTAAAACCTTCAACTTTAAGAACTTGTTTTGCCATATATCGCGACATTAAAACAGAAAACAACAAACAAATGCTGGAGTGTGCACATGACCTGATTTGATCCTTAGTCAAAACCATTCCAGTGAAGATAAAAATAAATCCATTCCTTAAGTATAACAAGTTGGTTGCGCTCGTGTTGTTGCTTTTCCAAGAATATGTTTCTACCTAATAGTGTAGATTGAAACTTATATAAAGATACAAAAGAGTAATTTGAAACAATTTAGTCAAAAACTTTAAATAGGATAGCTGATTAAACATCAGTGAATTGCATAATTTTGTTTATCCCCATGTTTTGTGTATGTCTCTAGCTAGTGTTGTTAAATTACAGTAGTAACTGCTGTATTTTTCTGTGTATGTTTGCCTGTTCCTGTCTGGTAATAAGGAATGTTGGAGCTACCAATTTCCTGTTATTCAAGCATGTAACCTTCTGATTTTGTCAGATGTGAACTGCGTATAAGAACAAAGCTTATATACGCTTAACCTGAGGTTTTAAAGGCATGGTTACTGGTAAAACATGAGCCTGAAGTCAAAGCTATTTCTGCAAACACTACATCAACTCTACAAATTATCTCAGTAGTAAGGGAAGAATAGATGGAAATAGTTTCAACCAGGAAAGAGAAGGGATTCCTGGCTTGGCACCATCATGACATGTACTTCCTGCCAACAAGAACTGGTCCTGTCATTATTAATTTTTAGTGGGAATAAAGTATTGAACACTTAAGATACAATTCGGTCAAATCCCACCCATCTTATTGGTAGAGGTATCTAGCCATACAGAGAGTTGCAGTCAGGACTCTGAGTTATCTTCTGCTGAAACTTTGTGACATGATGCCAGATTAATCTGTGGTGGCCAAAGCACAGCAACAACTATATTTGAAGAACTCCTGAGCTAAAAAAAAAACAAACAATCTTCCCATTTCCTCAGGATTATCCACACACCTGAACTGTTTTCAATGTCTGTTGTCTGGAAGTGGAAAATAAAACTGGTGATAGGGATGCTCTGATTGATTGGTCTCCAGGTTCATTGGTTTTAGTTGAGCAGTGGAGGGAAGCGCACTTGTAGAGCCTTGAAATTGACCCAAAATAGATAATTTGCCGCAATGAACATCAAGTCATTTTATCTTGCTTAGACTTACGTGGGAACTTCTACTATGAACATATGGATTGATGCATGTCTGCAGCATTGGTTTTGATCACAGCTGCTCACAGCAGTTCAGTGCTGTTTGTGAGGTACTAAATACCAGCAATACTCCACAAAGAACTCTGTCTTGTGTGTGAGGAGAGGTTGGATGTGATGGCATCTCCGCCCTGAGGTCAGGCTTTGGAAAAAAAATGAAATCTGTTGTTGAAGTGGAGTTCCTCAACAGATGTTGACATGGAATAGATCATACTTTTCCATTTAATGTCAGATGTCTCTATAAGATTTGATAACAGTAACTGCTTCTCAATATGTGTGTGTATATATAATCTTTTTTTTTCTTTTTAACATGTTGAATATCTGAACACAAAAGGTATTTTTCCAAATGGGTGGGGAATCTGGTTTAGGTCATGCTGTGGTCTGTTACTATCAGAGCTGCCATACTGTGGATGTTGTTCTGTGCAACTGTGGAGTTGCTGAGTTCACACTAGAAATGCTTATGATCACTGTGTGGCCAAGGGCCATGACATATGGAAGTACTAGTGCCGATAAAGGACGATTGATGCTTCACCTCACGTTGGCTCATATCTTTTGTTAAAAGTTGCACACGAACAAATTACACAGCATCCATCTGACCACCAACATGCTGGTTCATTCTACACATATCTAAGGAAAAAATGTAAAGAAAAGAATACTTAATTGGTTAAATACTGATTTAATAGGTTTATCAGCTGTCTAATGAACATTAAATGGTCATGTAACCATAATTACAAAAAAAGGTCTCATTGTTGTAAATAGCCACACAGATATTTTCAGTTTTATGATCCATGGTCTTGACTTGTTTACCTTTGAAAGTAATCGTACCATCTCAGTACAATGGAGAAAAGTGACATTTTGATTTTGGTGCACAAAGCTTTGAAAATTACATTTGACAAAACTAATCAGCAACAGAAAGAGTGTCCTGGCCTTTTAGAACAAAATTTTGAATTTGTGACATGAATTCCTCATGAATTCTTTCTAAGGTGATAAGGAGTCGCCAAAAGATCATTTGGTTAAAAGTGTGTAGGCTTCACATCTTGTTTCAGTATGACAAATGCATAACCAGAACAAAAAACCTGCAGTACCTTAATTGCAATTTGCAGTTTTTAAATACAGAAAAATCTAAAATAGATAGATAGATAGATAAATAGATAGGGGTTCTACTTTGAAAATGTTATTTCTTTCAGGACTCAAGCAGTATGATAAGAATCTAAAATAGATACAGTACAGACAAAATCTAGATGATCTCCAGCTTCACAAGATCGTAAATGAACATCCTCTAAATATTATATTAAAAACCTTTTCCTTCTAATGGGGTCTGTACTCTAATAGTGCATATTTCCTGTCGTCTTGATAGAATCAGAAGGCACTGGGAAGAGGCGCAAAGAAAAATTTCCATACTCGATGACATTACATCGCAATGTCCGATCGTTTGGGGCAAATAACCAAGTCCAAGGATGGGAAAAGCAAGTATTCCTCACTCAGCCTATTTGACAAGTACAAGGGAAAATCAATAGAAACGCAGAAAAACACAGGTAAGGCTGGTTTATTTTGTTTCTCGTCTCTTACTTTACATCTCTTTAAGCCTGTTTCATTTGTGTGGGTTGTTGGGGTTTTTTTTTTTCTCGGTCCTATTGAATTAGCTACTTGTGTTTTCTCTCCCAGTAGTTCCGCGACATGGCTTGCAAAGTCTTGGCAAAGTGGCCACAGCCCGGCGCATGCCCCCACCTGCTCACCTGCCGAGCTTGAAGTCTGAAAACAAAGGAAACGATCCCAACGTGATTATTGTGCCCAAAGACGGTACAGGATGGGCGAACAAGCAGGAACAACCAGATCAAAAGAGGTAAGGGAAGAACATTTTAAACTCTGCAAACTACCCCCTCATCTGATCCTTATATCAAAGTTTAGGTAAATCGACTGTGATACAAGTAATTTTTTTAATTTAATGTAGAGGGTAGCATCAGGATAGACTAAAGCTTTGAGCTTTGTAATAGTCAACTGTCAAAGCTAAGAGCTTATAAATAGGGATGGTATTTACACCTGCACAGAGGTCCAGTCTATCAGTGCAAGTTAGTCAGTATCCGGTCATAGTACCTGTGTCTGCTTTGACTAAAATTTCCAAGAGTAACCGTTTTCTTTTTCTTGTTTTATATTTGTAGTTCTATTGCATCAATACCACAGCTGCCGGAGTCGCAGCCGCAGCTGGCTTTACAGAAATCTGTCTCCAATCTTCAGAAGCCCTCACCGGTAGCCAACCAGGAGGTGTGTATTTGTAGCTATGTTATGTTAAATCTGAGATTTTTTTCCCTTTTGCTGATTTTTACCACCTTAAAGATTGTGTTTAAACTTGTATAACTTTTTTGGTCTTCAAGAAGCACCCTTTCATGCACAAATGTGGGTCTAGTTCAGAATTTCTATACTGATATCCAAAAAGTACAGGAAAATTCCCCCTCCCGTCAGATAGACATAATGCAACTATTAGACTGTGACCTTGGTTTTTTTTAATTTCTACAGAACACAAACACAGGTGGACCAAAGCAATGGGCCCAGCTAAATGGAAAGGCAGTAGAGCAAGATGGTGAGTCATTTCAGATTTATCTTCAATTGAGAGTTACCTGTGTTAAAATTAAAGGACATCCTAATGGCGAAGAATATGCTGTCCAGATTGTGACCTCTATTTGTCTGTACCAATTAGTGCAGCATTCTTCTCTTTGTGTAAGTCAGAAGAAATCTTTCTCCATGTTAATTCTATTTATGTCAAAATCAGGTTTAAGGGCCTCAAACCGACTTCAGCCCTTCTCTCACGAGGAATTTCCCACGCTGAAGGCAGCTGGAGAACAGGACAGGGCTGGCAAGGAAAGAAGCGGCTTCGATCCGTCGTATGGGCCCGGACCAAGCCTCCGCCCCCAGAGTAAGTCTCAGCTCTTAAGAATTGGCAAGGAGTCTCAAAGATAAGCTAATGTCAGCTGGAAAGCAAATTATTAAATTGGTGGCGAGATTTTTTGACTGTCTGGAAGCTAGCGATACTGTTGAAACACATTGACAGCCTGTAGATAGACAAAAATAGACAAATTCAATAGGACAAAGAGTGCATTTTACTCTATGTTTCTATAACCCAACTCTGTGTTTGTTGTCATTTATATGTATATTTTTTAAGCAAGTAGAACTCATCATCAGATATGGTGACACCGTATTTTTCACTTACTCATAGCCATCACCCCTTGGTTTGGCAGATTCCTCTACTGGCACACTGGAAAATGGCAGTTATTATGGATGTTCTGAATTGGGCTTTTCTAAGATATAGAAATTAATTGACTTTGCGCTAATTACTTAACTCCTGTCATTAACAGTATGGAGTATAGAGTTAAAAAAATTGTATGAGTTTAGTTTAAATGTCATATTTTGTCATTGTAGTACAGTCCTTGTAGGATTTGTCAATTGCTGTTTCTGAAATCTCCCTCTCCCTTCAAGATGTGACGAGCTGGAGGGAAGGTGGTGGCAGGAACCTTCAGCCCTCTTCCCTGACCCTCGGCCTGCCTGCAGATCCTGAGGGTAAGCTCACTGCCCTGGGTGAGACCGGCACCCCTCCAGCCACATCTCACCCCTCCTCTGCCACCGGCACCACCTCTTCAAGTGTAGTGACGGCTCAGTCACCAGGCCCAGACCCTAAGGAGCCTTCCCTACGACCCGCCCAGCCTGTCCGCAGAACAACCGTCCCAACTGCCCTGCAGTACCAGCTTCACCACACTTCAACTGCTGTCTACCATGACATGTTGCCCGCGTTTGTAAGTACTACATGACTCAGGAATTTGAGGCACTGAGGTTTGTTAAAAAAAAAACAAACCTCAGTTTGATTCCAAGATAGAGTATTTGTTCTTCTTGTACTTAGTGAACTATTGGATATAGTCAGAAATGGCTGAAATCTTTTTGTTGGCTAATGACTTTTGTTATCCTGCGGTTTCCAGATGTGCTCTAAAGAGACACGTGAAGCCCCAGGTGCAGAACATGTCACTACCACCATAGCAGCCCCAGCCCGCTTTGAGAGCAAACCCACTTTTAGACAGAGCTATGCTAAACCTGAACTTGTCAAGTAAGTACATTAACAATGTGAGAGCAGTGTATCAAACAAATTCTGTTTTGATTAAGACCATTTTGATATCTGGCAATTACTAAAGTATTTTTACAATCTCTGATTGTAGTGGTGACGTGAGAAGAGAGAACCGTTTTGTGCGCGGTCCACCTCGTCTCTCCTCTCAGCCTATCCGAAGGCCAAGTGACAGACCACTACGTCCAGCCATCATTAATCCAGAGGACCTGAAAGATCTGGATGAGCTTGACAATGACTGTGAGGATGGATGGGCTGGTCAGTATTTCCTAGACTTTTGTAATTTCCTCTAGCCCCCTCTTTTAGTGAAATCAAATAAAATGGTGACATTAGGTTTTGCTACTCTTCAGCTTCTGAATATTGACTGGGGCAGTGGTTTGTGTATTTCTCATCATATGCCAACATCAGTTACCATTGACTGCTCTGACTTCTAATAACAGTTGGACTTCTGCAATGTGTAGAAACATTCTGAGCACTAAAACCATGAAGTACTCTTGCAAAACAATGTACATTATCTACCCATTTCCATAGCCTCTCCCAATAGTATTATAGAAAAGCTACAAGATAAAAATAGCTGCAGTTACTCTGGTTTTAAGGTTTTACGTAAGGTTTTGTCTTGGTGTGAAGTTTTCTCAACACTTTGTGTATAGAGAAAACTTTACGGTAAAACAAAGTCAATAACAAATGCATTTAATTAATCACAGTCTGGCAGATAAATCTGAAACTTTTCTTTAACCCGTAATGTCCTTTAAACACTTCGTAAGGATGTCACAAGCATTGTTCTTGGAATTCACAAGATGAGTTAAGGGAACTGACTTTAGCTGCTCTTATAAGTAATGCCTATTTCACTCGTTTATAAATCCTAAATGTACAGTACAGCCGTAGTATCTTTCTTCTTATTAACAAGTGAGGCTTGTAGATAGGATACCATTGCGTGTTCCCAGTTGTCTCCATCCCATGTCACACCACCCACACTGACAATTGTTTGTATCATTTTGTTTTTGTTTTCAGGACTCCACGAGGAAGTTGATTACAGTGAAAAACTCAAGTTCAGTGATGATGAAGACGAACACTCGACCAATGATAAAAACAAGATGTGGTGAGAGCTCTTTCCTTCCAGCTCAGTACTGTGCTAAACACTCTTGTTAGAGTAGAAAGGCTTGTTGTCAGAGTTTTGTCATCATTTAAAGGTTTCATGGTTTTATTTGGATCTGGTATTTTTTTTAAGGACTGAATGGGAGAGGGAGAGAGACAACCAGCGTGACTGCCAGTCCTCCCTAAGTTCAGGTGAGGCATCTTACCCCCAGGACGGCCCTGAAGAGAATTATTCCTACCAACATCACCTTCTCGAAGCTCCCAGGAAGACCAACAGCAGATATCTCTCATTGGAGACCCAGGTAATGACACACAGTGCTGTGTTTTCCACTTTCATCCTCCTCTTTTGAAATTACTTATCAGAGATTAACTCATTATATTAATACAGTTAAATGCATATTGTTCTCAACTCCATCTTTGACAGGAGAATAAACACTACAGAGCATATGAATACCAGTTTAAATTCCCATGACTTTAGATTACCTAACTACTTTTACTTGGCAAGTGAAAATGAGGTGACAGACATAATGGAAAGACAGATTATTATCCTGTTTTTTGTTTTTTTTGTTTGACATTTTGATGTTGAAAAAAAAATCTTTAAGACTCTTAACAAGTCTTTGAGGCTTTTTAGTTCTCAGGGTAAGTCGAGGGGTTTAGTGGACTAAGCAGTTTATGGTATCCTTAAGGCCTCAGGTGTATACTATGTAATGTTTATTTTCCAAGTATAAATCAAAGTATATATTTTTTTCCGTTTAAAATAGTAAATCCTTTGGGATATTTATTGTTTAAAAAAAAAAAAGATTTCTTAGTTAAAAACTTTTGTCCGAGTACATAATTATTGAAATTTTTTAAATATACTTTATCTACTATATGCTGGAGAATACTTAGTTTAAGTGGTCAAAGAGATACACTAAAAAAACAAAACAAAAAAAACTTGCATATACAAGGGCTTATTCCTGTGTGTTTTCAAGAAGAGAATCCGAACATCCCTTGAAAAGCCTGTTCCGTCTCTAAACCAGCAGAAAAACCAAGGTGATCCACTGGCTGACCAGGAAGATCACCAGCGCCAGTCTCAGCCTCAGGCTCCTGCTAGGGCAAAGTATGTCTTACCTGAGTTGTCAGAGGCTGTCGAGAGAGCCCGCAGACGCCGGGAGGAGGAAGAGAGGCGTGCCCGTGAGGAACGGCTGGCTGCCTGTGCTGAAAAACTGAAAAAGCTGGATGAGAAATTTGGGAAGACTGAAAGGCAGACGTCGAGGACAGAGGAGGGCCAGAAAGAGGGAGATGGCAAAGAAGTCCCACTGTCCCCAGATAGGGAACAAAGCAAATGTCACCATGAGAACTGGCAATACGGCACAAAAGGTAAAAAAAAAAAAAAATGCCAAGAGACTCGCTTATTTAAGCCTACACATTTTATTTAAATTATAAACATGATTGCAGATTTAAACAGCAAAATCTTATTTCTGTGATCGAATGGTTTCCAGATGGAAGCGAGTGTCCTACAGACAACTCTCCTGGCCACAGTTATCGTGAGGAACATGGGTTCTCTACCTACCGTGGCAGTGAGGATGATGGACAGGAGCCCTCATCCCCCTCAGGGGACTACAATGGACGTCATCCCTCCAAGCCCATCCCACCCCGCTTTCAAAAACAGCCACAGCACCACCAGCAACAGGTCAGTGCCAGCTGATGCCCCTTCCAGTCCATAAATTCCTAATTCTAGACTAATGCTTCACTGTATTAGTGGCTATATAGTGAGAGGAGAGCTTTCAAGAGTTCACAAAAGCAGGGACTGATATTTAAGGTTGCAGTCATAGACATGTAAATGTTAAAAGCAGTGAGCCTTGTGTAGGGTGTTAAATCTATTTGTCTTTGATTGGATTGTTCGTCATTAATTCTTATTAGGGTTTTTGGAACTAATATCATTTGGTTTTCTCGTGTACTAAATATCTTTTTAAGAAATTTCAAATGTTTTGCTTTTCAGTTGACTTTAAGAGGTATAGTCGAGCATAGAGAGGCCGGTTTCACTGAAGATTTTTTGACATATCCAGGTAGGAAAAGCACAGGTGTTATTAACAAAAGTGTAACATTAACAGTGGTTCAGTTTTGAATGATATAAGTAGCCCCTGTGCTTTTCCTGCCATATCTGCCATGAAAATGGCCTATTAGTAGACTAGTTGGTCTACTAACAACAGTATTGGGTTAGTCTTTTCTCTCATAGAGAACAGTTGCTGTGATAATGAAAAAGGCAGGGTTTTACACAAGGACTTAAACAAAGAAGATGGATGTCGGGTTTTTTTGTTGTTAGTATGTAGGGTATGTGAATTAATGTGTTTAAGTCTCTCAAAATAGCACTCAGTAAGTCCATATGTACATGTATTTTTGGAAGAAATTTGTGGATTTCATCCATCTTCTTTTACAAGTGTTTGTTTTTTATGTTCTACAGGAACAAGTATATAAGATGCAGCACTGGCAGCAGTCCGGTCACCCTGCCCCATCTGGCTCAAACCATGGCCAGCGGGGCTACTATCCTCCACATGTCCTCGGGTTTGACCCCCGCTGGATGATGATGCCGCCTTTCATGGATCCACGCATGACCCAACGGTCTCCTGTTGACTACTATCCTGGTGCTGTCCATTCTTCAGGTGAGCGTTAATTTGAGAAAATTAGTTGGTATTTTCACATCTGAAAATAGACAGTTTTCTATCCTGGAAGAACTGCCAATTTTAACACTTATCTTTTTTAGCAGGAATAATGAAACCCATAATGCATCAAGACCACTTGAACAGTCCCGGTTCTGATGAGGGATGCCATCCTAATCTGCACCAGGAGAGAAGAGCCCCTTCCACTGAGCCTTACCCTATGTGGAATCAGGATGGCTACCCCTTGCGCAGCTTCACTCCACCTTACCAGAGACAGCATGAAAGCTCCGAAAGTGGCCAGCCAGATGAGAGGTCAGTTACTGTCTTTAAAAATTAATTGCAGCCGTGAATTATGCAGTTCATAATTAAGGCCTTGTCTCATATTTTGATTAAAATTGACGGGGACTCCCACAGAGAAGTTTTACTGCGTAAAACCCTGCTTAGCGAGAAAAACATCTCTTCATGGGCTCGTCGGTTTTTGTAATTTTTCACCTTTTTTGCACCTCCTTTATCCACAGAGGCGATATGGCCTGCTCCCAACCGGACTCCTATGAAGAGAGGGCCAATGAGTCCTTGAACCACCCTCAGGATGATCTCCCCCATCATGCTTACCAGGGCCGAAGCTCAGACAGAGCACATCATGACCAAGGTTTGCTGGTCACTGCCCAGAACCACTCCCAGAATCATGCAGATAATGAATACCCAACACAAGACTCTAGAGACAACCATCTGAAAGATGGCCCTGAATCTCACGATGAGACCTTAGATGGCCCCAAGGACAATTGGAAAAGAGATGGAGGCCAGAAACAAGATGGAGGACTTAACAATGCTCAAAGCCAGTGGTCTGAACCTAGTTCTAGTTCCAGTAGTAGTGTCAGCCAGCCTTCTGAGACTAGCGGGCGTACCTTGATCCGCAGAACTGGGCCCATCAAGAAACCAGTTCTCAAGGCACTCAAAGTAGAAGATAAGGAGAATGAGAAGCCTAAACCTGAGCCTGAGGAGAAGCCTGTCCCCTACCGCTTGGAGAAAGAAGTCCTTACTAATGTCTACGACTTGAAGAAAGATATCCAGCCTGCCAGCAACAGGCGCTCAGCATCACCTGTTGTTGAAAAACAACCAGAAGAGAGGCAGCATCAGTCACAAGCTCCCACCAAAACAGACAGGCCTTTGAGCACCCACAGTGATGACTCTTTCAAAGAGAGTTCCTGGGCCAGTGGTAAAAGCCAGTCACCTAGAGAGAACCAAGAAAACCGGGAGCCCCAAGCACCACGCCGCAATAACTGGATCTTCATTGATGAAGAGCAAGCCTTTGGTGCAGTCAGAGGAACAGGTAGAGGCCGCAGTCGAAGCTTTAGGGAATTTGGCTCGAGAGGTGGAACCCGTGGTGGCCGAGGTGGAGACAATCTCCGAGGAGCTTATAATAATAACAACAGCAGTGGCATTGGCGCTCAGCGGACAGGCAGAGGCCGAGCATCACCTAGGGACCTTGTCAAGGTGGAGGAGTTCCAGAGGGGCAAGCCTCGGAGGCGAAATGTCAGTGAAACTTTGAGTGAAGCCTCTGAGTATGAGGAACTGCCCAAAAGGCGACGCCAAAAGGGATCTGAAAATGGAGAAGGGTACACAGAGTCTGGAGAAGTGCGTAAAGCTGATAGAGACTCTTGGAGATCCAACAAAGTTTATACAGATGACCAGACGGCCACAGATTCCAGAGAAAAAACCAAGGCTGGCAGGGGCTTTGGGGGTCGCATGTTGCCTCCCAGATTAAATACCACTGGAAGCTACAGTCGAAACTTTGGAGGCTCCAGGGACATTTCTACATGGAGGGGCCGTGGGCCCCAGTTTGGTAGCAATGGTGGCTCCATGCAAGAAAATGGTTATGGTCCTGGAGCTGAGACTATTTATTCCCGCAGACTCCCTGTTGAACGCGAGACTCTCAAGTATACCACTAAATTCACTGGCTCTTTCATAGAAAATGGCACAGAGGAACGTGAAGGAGAGTTCTACTTTGACAATGATAACCCTGACAGGCAGATGTTGAGGAGACGACGTCCCCCTCGTCAAGACAAGCCTCCACGCTTCCGTCGTCTACGACAAGAACGTGAACCTGGCTCGAACCAGTGGACAAGTGATGAGTACGTAAATGGAGACTTTGCAAACCCCTGGCCTGGTCGCTCCAAGGGCAGTGGGGAAGATAACTGGCCCAGTGGCCACTACTCTGGTGGACGTTCTAGCCAGCATGGTCAAGTGGAGGAATGGGAGACAGGATCAGACAACAGTGACTTTGGTGACTGGAGAGAGAAGCGAGTTGGAAGTGGAGGTGCAGCTACACAGGGACATAGTGATATTCCCCCTGAATCTGGCCATAGTGAACCAGGCTCTGGCGAAAAAAGGGAACTTTCCAAGAGAAGCTTCTCCAGCCAGAGACCATTGGTGGAACGGCAGAACAGGAAAGGAGAGCCATCGCTGCTAGAAGCGAGCAAGATGACACGTACACCTGACAATCCCCCCTCCTCTAACAGAAATGACAGTTGGCAGAATGGAGGGACTTCTTGCAAGAGGTGAGATGAATTATATAGAACAAACTTTAAGTTGAGGTTTATTGTAGGTTATGCTATGCTATTCCCATATGTATTACTCCTGGTAATGATGCATTCTCAGTATGTGCAGGGGAATTAAATTAATGCCCCAGGGTCTTGTTTCAGGTCTGGTTGTTATTTGCTTAGAGACTGAAACAACACACAATGTGTATTCCTCCTTTGTATTGACCTGATCTGGCCTGTCCTCTCACGTTAAGAGGAATGAACTATGTTTTTGCTCACCTTAATTTGAAGAAACAATTCTTTATTACAAATGTATGAAGGTGATGAATTAGACTTCACAGAGAAAAAGTGAGGTTGTTCAAAGAGATACCTAGCTTTCATTTTATCAGCACTGATTTATATCGCCATTCCTTGTGATATAGTTAAATTTTGGATTGCATGGTGAACATCTCTAGTTTTCACTTGTCCCAACATTTAGCTTTTGAGATGTAACTTTGTCCCCAGTGGCTGAGGTTCATGCAGTTTGGCTGTGGCCTCCCAGGTTCAGTTTGGACGTGGAAAGAAGCCACATGCTGCTCCCAATTGGTCTACCAACAGTCTGTCATCAGCTATTCCATTCTGTTCCATTCTGTTAGGAAGTAGAAATATTGTTTATAGGTTGCTTATCTTTCCCCTGCTGTTATACAAAGTCTGAGGCACTGAGTACTTCTCATCATGCAGTCTGTCCCAGATACGAATGTAGCTAAGTTTCATTGGCTAGATGAATGTGGGAAAGGTGCCTGGGCCTGACTGGAGGATTGGCAAATTTAACAGCACTGTAGATTTTCCAAAGCATCCCCCCTGATCCTGAATTTTAAGTCATCCTGTTTTTGTTTTTTCTTATCCCACCTGTCAAATGTAGCTTTTGCTGAACTAAATCGGCTAACTAAAGAATATGTTTTATGCCAAACCAACAGCTGCCCAAAATTAAATGAACGACAAGACTCTCAGAAATTGTGTTTTTTTTGTCCGTTTTATTTTTTATGTTGATGTTTTAGCAGTGCCCAGAATACCCAATTAAAACCCCTTTGTCTCTCCCTTTCCTGTTTTCAGCAGGAGCCCAGACGAGTCGGGCCCAGTCTACAGCATAGAGCAGCCAGAGGAGAGGGAGCCCAGTGAGCCCTCAGGGAAGAAATTAGACAAGGAGTTGAAGCCAGGACCTGTCAAGACAGACATAGCCGAACCTCTGTCCCAGTATGAGCTCAGCAGCTACCCAAGTGAGTCCAATTTTTTTAATAAATGAATTTTTTGTGTTCTCCATGTTGATGAAAATGAAAAATGCCTGGGCAAATGGTGCTCCTACATTTTGCATGAACACATGCCTGTTTTGTAGTCGAGGGGGACCCTGGGGGCCCCATTTCGAATCCAGATGGGTACCAGGATGCCCTGTCCAAAAAGCAAAGACGCCCACCGGAAGATGAGAGGAGGAGGAAGGAACAGGGAGCTACTGTAAGTTAAACATATGTTCAATTCAGTTGCTCAGTCCTCATGCTTAGGATGAACAAAAATGTGTTATGGTTTTTCTCATTTCTTTGTTAGTTACCAGTGAAGAACAGGTCTATTACATCCAAGATACCACCACGCTTTGCTAAAAAGCAGGGAAGCATGACAATTGAACAACCAGAGGAGGCGCTTTCTTCCAACAACCTCGGAACTGAAATCTGGGAGACCAACAGCTCAGGTAAGTAGACAGATCCAACTGTCAAGTCTTTGTTCTCAATGCTTTTGTTAGTGATATTAAGCAGAAACCTTAAACACATTATCATAAGTTAAGAATTGCTTGAAGGGCATCTTTTACATCTTTTACTAATGGCATTCATTTCTTTCAGCTCTTTCCGTACAGTCTTCAGGAGGAGACTCGTGGACTAAACCGGTGTCTTACACTGGGAGCGAGCCCAACTCTGAGGTAGTACAGTGCGGTTGCTGGTTAACACCTCCACTTACACTGCAAATATTCTGTATCTGTATTGTTTGACATCAGTTAAAAAATATTTAATAATCTTTAATTTTACCTTTTTCTTCTCTGCTTCATTAGTGACATAACAAAATAGTTACAACAAAATTTGATTCCTCAAAAAAGACCAACAAGTAATTGCCTTTTCTTCTGCTTGGCCAGGACTCAGATGCTGGCCCAGAGCAGAGTAAAGAACAGCACAAGCCAGGGCCCATCGGAAACGAACGCTCCCTGAAGCACCGCAAGGGCTCAGAAGGTGTTGATCGGCTGGAAGGAGGCCCCATTACGCCAGTCAATGGTGTGGACCTCCATGTGGACACTGTGCTGCCCGTGCCTCCTATTGAGTTTGGTGTCAGTGCCAAAGACTCTGATTTCAGCCTACCACCAGGCTCTACCCCAGTGCCTGTGTCCAATCCTGTCAACAAGCTTCAGGATGCACTTACCACCAATGTGAGTGATTTTTAATCTGTGCTTGTGTCTTGGAAATTGACGAACCGGGGTTGGTCCGATGCATTAAGGATAATTGCAACCAAAATCAGTAATAGATTGCTTCAGGGGCATTTTAAAAATGGAAGATTACTTTTTTTTTTTTTTTTTTTTTTTTTTTTTTTTGAGATATTGACTTGTACTGATTGATCCTGAACTTTTGTCTTTTAACAGACTGCTCTCAATCAGAGTATCCCCATGCTACGCTCTAACCACCTGCAGCCTGGTATTAACCTCAACCCAATTACCTTCCCCAGTGCTGACCTCACTCTCAAGGTATTTGAATTACAATCCTATGTACACAGAACTGTGTCTTTTCATACATGAAACAAATAAGGAGTAATCACTGTCTGAACGGCAACCCTTTCTTCTGTGGTTAAATATAGTGGGAACATAAAGGCAAAACCAACTGAATTATTCAAACATGCATATCAATTTTAAACGTTTGTGTTCCTCAGATGGAATCAGCACGCAAGGCATGGGAGAACTCCCAGTCCCTCCCTGAGCAGGGCTCTCCTGTTGGAGGTGCATCAGGAGCTCAGCCTCCCTGCAGCGCTGGCTCATCGAGTGGTGTCAGCTACAGTTCTTTTGGAGGAGTGTCCATGCCTCCGATGCCTGTGGCATCAGTAGCACCCTCCATGTCCATGCAAGGTAAAACTGAATATTTTTTCCCCTTTTTGATGAGGACTTAATCTTTGAGGACAACTAACCTTACAACCTGTTTTTTTCCGTCCCATCTATAGGTAATCATATCCCCCCATTGTATCTAGATGGCCATGTCTTTCCAAGCCAGCCACGCCTCGTACCTCCCACTATGACCCAGCAACAGACATACCAACAGGTAGAGAGATAAACACATATATAGACAGGATCGTTTGTGTATCAGCAATTGTCATTGTGTTAAATTTGTTCATCCATTCAGGCGGCCGCAGCCCAGCAGATTCCCATCTCTTTGCACACGTCTCTTCAGGCTCAGGCTCAATTGGGGCTGCGAGGCGGTCTACCTGTCTCTCAGTCTCAAGAGATGTTCAACTCTATTCCTCCCTTCAGGTACTGCCACCTCAGTTTGCTTCACTTCGGTCATATTATCTGTTCAGCCAATGCGGCACATCGGCATAAGCGAAACTTATTTGAGTGTAGTTTGATCTGTTTTTCTTAAGCTCATACTCCTGCCCTGCTTTGTCTTCTTCATTTCAGGTCCCAGGTTTACATGCACCCTAACCTGTCACAGCCCAGCCCCATGGTGCTTTCGGGCGGAGCCCCTCTCAAGGGGCCATACTCTGCTTTCCCTGGCATGCAGCCCTCAGACATGGTCAAGCCACAGTCAGGCTCACACTACCAGCCGATGAATGGCAGCCAGCAACTAGTGTATGACAGCCAGATGAACCAGGGGCCTGGAATGGGTTCTTCCCAGTTAATGGACTCTCAGCTCATCCAGGTTCGTGGTTGGATGAAGCTCAGATTCACAACAGTTCAAGATGCTTTGTTCCTCTTGGTACTCGTCAGATTGTCAGATATAGAAACAATGATATCTTTCTTTTCACCAGGTGGCCATGCCCCTACCTGGCTCTCAGCTGCGCTATGGCTCAGCTCAGCAGCATCTCATCCTCCCACAGTCCATTCAGCTGCAGCAGGGACAGAACCTGTCAGTTGGAGCCCCACGTCGAATGCTGCCACCTGGCTCCCAGCCTGCTGTCATGACTGGCAGTCGAGAGGTGTGACTATGAGCTAATGTTACTCAACCAAAAACTGTTGTTAAGACAGTAGTGCAATAATGATGCAGTGTAAACAAATCTGTATATGCTTTGTATCTCCTGTCTATAAACCAGCAGTCCAGAGTGGTTTATGTGCATTGACAATGTGTCTTTCTCATTTCCCTATGCTCAGGGCTCGCAGATGGAAATGAAAGGCTTCCAGTTCTCTGACAAGCCCAACCACTCCCCAGGCATATCTGGAGGGTCCTACAGGTGAGTGGGAAAGACCAGTTCAAAAATTCTATGAGTTATCTGGCCAGAACTGTATATACAGCTAACACTCCATGCTGCTCTGCCCTGTTACCAAATAAGATATTGCATATTATAATGCACATTTGAGGACATGGATTATAAAACAGTATTTTCTTTCCTCCCTCTCTTCAACAGGCCTGGGTCTGCCAGCCCCAGCGGGAAGCCATCGGGTCCAGGAGGCCCTGTAGGCCCCCTGCCAACACATTTTACTCAACAGGTAATTCTTTTTCAAAAAACTATTTAGAGATGTATTTACTGTAAAGGTTAATCAGGGCATTTTTAAACTCAGGCTAATGAGAGAGTGTTTCCAACACCGAAGACTGGTGGGTTTGGTATGAGTGCTAAAAGCTGCAGCCAAAAAACTGCTCTCATGTCTGTCCCAAAAAGTTCCAGGGTTCAGTTTTAAAAAATGATGATTGAATAACTTAACAAACCTGTGAGGCAACCAAAGTATTTTGACCAAGTCTGAAAAATGACCTAAGAAATTCAATACTATCATGCTAATTATTCATGCTTTCATTTATTTCTTACTCCCTCATCTACACCAACCTCCCATGACCAACAGGTCCCACCTACTCAGGGCGGCATGGTGATGCATATGCGGCCCCCCACCACAGGTCCTTTCCCCAACCCAATCCAGAGACCAGTCATGCAGGTCAACAAGCCTGTCATTATCCGCTCTCCCCCTTACCCCAATCCCGGCCGCGACCCTTCCCACTCCACCCCTCCCTCGGCTCCTGAGCCCCCTGTCAAAGGGCCAGAGGATGGCATGAAGGTGAGCCACCCTCTGTAAATATAGGTAATTTGATTTAATACATTTCCTTTATCTATTGAAATACTTGTTTTATGTTTTTTTTTATTTAAAATATACAGTAGTTTTATCTGAAATGTCTTGATGGAAGATACAATTTTGATTTTGTAAGACTCATGTAGCGATAGTATAATTCTGTATTGTTGATAGTAATACAATAATTTTTCTATAGACTAAATAGTACCTTGCTATGAAAAATGTTGGTAAATCTGTCATTGGAATATTTTTCCTTGTAACAGCAATTACTTTTGCTTTCTTAAACAAAAATACAGCTAAATTGTAAAGCTTGCCTGGCATTGCCCTAGGTCTTAGTAACCCTGACTTTTCATTGTGCAGAATAAAACCATGAGAGAAGTGCGCAAGGCAGTGGGTGAGGGCAAGACACAATCTGGGGGTATGACCAGCAAACTCCAGGAGCCCCTTCCTACCACAGGGCAAGCCAAACCAGCACGCACTGGAGCCATCAAACCCCAGGCTGTCAAAGTAGAGGAGGGCAAGGCATAACAATGGACCTTAAAATCCTCATCGCCACACAGCCTGCCAATGTAAAGCCCCCTGATCAATGTCTGAGCCTTCTGAGACCCATCCCAAGGCACTGAGGCAAGGGGCAAACATGCAGACATCAAGAAAAATTACCCCTCCTGAACTGTCAGAACTGGACACTATTATTTCACACCACGTATAGAGATATATAAATATATTATAAATAAATACATAGACACAAACAGTCTTTTAAGCAGATCTCTTCAAGGTCCTCTTTAATTTATTATTAGTCACTTTTAAGGGGAGATTGGTAAAAAAAAATAAAAGATATTTCTGTTTTTTGTTTCTCCTCAAAGTGGGGAAAAGGAAAATGGCCATCTCAGACACATGGTTCATTTTTCATACCATTTTGCCAAACTGTATATCCTCACTGTTTATGGACTGTAGCCCTTAAGACCAGGCAGACACTTAATAAAACTCACTATGAGAAGCAAAGTCTGTTAAAAAAAAACAAAACAATTTTTTAAACAAATTTGAAATGCAGTGGGGCACTTGTTTGTCATTTTTCATTGGCATTTTGCTGGTAAATAAAGGTTTAAGTCATCACCCATTCATCCTATTGGTAAAGGAGTTCTTTTATTAACCCAGGACAATTACTAACTCCACTTTGTGGACATCATTGCATGTCAACATGGCAAAAGTCAACTGCATCAGCCTAGAATTGCATCCTCTGGGGTTCTTCACCCAGCCCATGAATTGTGGCAAAACTGCTTAGACTGGTAGAAATTATTTCTTTTCTTAAAAATCCGTTATTTGGTTTTACATTCTGTTGCTTGCTCTCTTCTGTATGTAAATTGAAACAAAAAGGTGGACATTGTACCAAAATCATGTTGCTTCCATGGGAACTTCAATGGCATTGATACAGCGTGTGCATGTGATGTGCTGAACGTGTGTAAACTTGCAGGACTCCTATCTAGAAACTAGTAACATTTCACGAAGACTGTATCTGAACTCAGCATTCATTATGCTGCCATGAACTGTATGGATTTTGATAAACCCAGCTGGCAACAACTTTGGGCTCATTGTGAAGTTTTGTGTGTGGGGTGGGGAGGGGCTACATTCTCAATTGCTGTAAAGGACCCCATGAAATAGCTGATTGAAATGTTTGCTTTCCTATTGCTTTTTTTGGGTTGTAATGAATCAAATTGTCTGTTTATGAAAATGTGATATAAGTGATTATTTTTACATCCCTAAACTTGGAGCGGTTTGCTTCTATTTTTTTTTTCTTTTTTCTTTTAAGGCTCCTGAAAGACTTTGCTCTCTAATGCTTTTCAAATCCCACTTGACAGTACTGTGGAGAATTGTGAAGAAACAGACTTATCACCATTTGATTTTTCAGCATCTGGTCTCTGAGGTGGCACTAGCAATAAATGCAACCTAACTATAATCACAATCAGGGTCCAAATAACTTTTTTTTTCTGTTAGAAGCTAATGATCACAAACAAGGGGTGTTAAGCATTGCTTGCTGAATTAAAATACGATCTTTGCTTAAGCTTTTTTGTGTGCACTGCAGTTCCAGTGGACTACGAAGGACTTTTAAGGTGTTCTATTTGAAAATGTGAAGCTGTTTAAATCATTTATTTTGTTTTCGGTTTTTTGTTTTGTAATGGACATTAATTTTGAAACTCACAATGCCAATGTCATAACTGGTTAAATGTTACTGCTTACTATAACGCTCCATCACACTACAAAATGTTGCGATTTATCTTTATGACAATGTTTCACAGGTATATATGTATATGCATACCTAATTGTACAGTCAAGCCTTGTCAGCAAGGGGAGGCTTAAACCCACATTTCATTTTGGATATTGTGGCACTATAAAGGATTTAAAGTTGGAAAGGTCACTGTTCTCAGAGTGGACGGCTTTCACTTGTTGATAGGTTAATTGGGCTTGGAGTGTTTTGGCCTCTTATCCCTTACTGCAAAAGATCTTGATGCTTCTCATCATTATACCTGCACCAAAATGTTGCCCTGACTTTTTTTTTTGTACTTTTAAGATGCATATTTCATTTTGTCAGAGGACCAGTGCTTTCTACAGCTGATCCAGCATTCTATTTATCCTATCTGATCTTTATCCTTTCAGATATTTGGTCATTACTCTCCCTTGTTAAAAAAAAAAAAGAGCTTATTGAAAAAGAAGAAATAAAGCAGTTGTGATTTCTTAAATGTACTGTTGATTCTGTATTCTCACTTTGTCGTATCATTTTTCAAATTCTTGTGGAAGAAATCATAGGAAAACGATTTCAGACTTGGGACGATTAGCTGAGGTTTTAGGGATATGAAATACCTTTCATGGAAGTTGCTTTGCCAGGGTTATCACTGATATGAAAACCAGCATTTCATTGGGTACAGTAACCTCGAGAGGAACTGCTGAAGATGAACTCAAGGTTTGACTTTGTAGTGCCTTTTATTTTTACTCCTCTTCATCACTGCCTTGTAAATATGGTTATTTTTTTTTAAGTTTGAAGTGCAATCCAAGACAACTCATGTTTGCAGTTTAATGGACTCTGTTGCTCTGACTGCACTGTTCATCATTGTCCACCAAACTTTTCCTGCGGAGTTTCATTAATTCTCATCCCAGTGTAACGAGAGGGACAGGACCGGCCCAGCAAATAACGATTGTTCATCATAATTAATCGACTGTTTCACTGAATACATCAAAATACTGTCAAAACGTGTCACTGAGCTAAGGGGTTGCGTCTCAAAATGTATTGTTTTGTTTGACAAAAAGTCAAAAAAGAAACCCGAAAAAAACAGCCCAAACTCCCCGAATATTCATATTAACGAGGACACACGACACAGAGAAGCAGCAAATAGTGTCATTCAAGAGCCTGAATTCTGCACATATCCGGGTTTTTTCCCTGTTTTTTCCATTGAAATAAATAAATAAAAAGAATATAAGGATTAATCGATAATCAAAACAGTCGCTTAATATTTATTCTGCGGATTGACCAAGTGATTTATCAGCTAATTCTTTCGCCTCTTGTCACAAGTACTCCTTCATGTAAATGGGTCAGCATTTTAAAAAAAAGAGGAAAAGGTTAGAAAGGCACTTTTCATTGGCTGATATCACGATAAAGCTTGTTTCATATCACCCTTAAACCGACGTGTGGACTTTTTCCCCCGTTTGACCGTTTGACGCGTTTATCAACAGCGACACACCTGAGAGGAGGGGGGCGCGTGACGTCACAGGTGTCAAATTCCAGGGATGCTTTTCTTTTTCTTTTTCTTTTTTTTCCTTCTTCTTCTTCTTCTTCTTCTTCTTCTTTTTCAGGACAAAGACGAGGCTTGTTCTGGGCGAGGAAAGTTTCCTCTTCCTCGGTGCGGAGGGAGGAAGCCGTGCGCTTTAACGCGGTGTTTTGGGGTTTTTTATGCGTTTTTTCCCCCCTTTCCTTTTCCTTTTTCCTTTAAAAAGCCTCCGAGCGCTTCGAGCGTCTCTCCTGCGCTAGATTATCACGGTAACTCTTCGTTTTTTGTTTTTGTGTTTTTAACTTTAATCCCGTCTTTAATCTCCTTGACTGATGTGTTGTGCGCGTCACCAACATTAACGCACGATGCCCGAAATCTAACGTAAAGTTTATCTAGGACATATTTTTTATTTTTGTTTAGAATTTTCTGCTAAACTCGCGGTATAAATATTATGAGCGTGATGTGCTGTTAAGAACATCAGGGGCATCGTCTTGTCCGCTATAATCCTTGCATGTATATATATATATATATATATATATATATATATATAAACATATAGATATTAAATGCACGTTGTCAAAACTCCCCTTTAAAATCGTTCATATTGGATAAAACCCCAGTATAGTTTAGTTGCACGTAGGAGCCATGTCGCTCCGGAGAGAAATATGTCAGCCATCTTACCCGGACCGAGCAAACTCTTGTTTATTAAACTGATGTATGAGTGGCCACGTTAACGTTTGTTTACCTCGCTCCCATTTGTTAGTCGGTTGCTCGATTAGTCCATTCACGAACAATTAGTCGTCGACTGTTCTCACTTACTGATGAGTCACTTAAGTCATTTATCCACAGATCACTTCGTTGCTGCAGCCTCGCCGTCGTGCTAATGCTGTTTTCCTTGTGTTACTTGATGTGATTTGTAAATAGAATGTCTCCGGTTGGACAAAATTTGAAGACCTCAACCTGAGCTCTGGGAAACTGGGCTAAACTGGGCTAAACTGGGCTAAAACTTAGTTCAGTGTATCTATCAGATGCTGATGAAGACCAAGATTGATAGTGATGCAAAAAAAAGCTGTGGTCTTTTGACGTTATTCCAAGATACAATTCACTTGATACTGTAATTAGAAACTCATGTCTTTTTAGGAAATGAGTTTCTAATTTAAACATTTTTCCAGATTTCTCATCCAGCTGGAAGTAATCGAGTTCCTGGTAAAACCATAATTTGCTGATATTCTCCCGTATTCCCGTATAATATCCATCACACACTGGCATTATACAAAGAAATTGACAATGTATTTCAAGTGGTCAGTGAAGTGGTCAAACCCCAACTTATACCCCCCCCCCTTTTTTTCTTTTTTTTCCTGATAGTGACAAATGTAGAATTTGTATGAATCTTTTTGTGTTACCTATTATGTGGTTTGGATTTGGATTTGGATTTAGAGAGCTGTTTACAGTTGTAAATCACTGCGAAGGGGTTTGTTCCAGTGCTGCCCCCTCTGCAGGAAATATACTGGTTTGTGTATGGGGAATGAGAGCAGTGTCTCCCTCTGGTGTTTGTGCATAAGGGTCCGTTAAAAGAAAAATACTTGAGTTCTCTACAAGTAAACCTTTAACACAAAGGATTCCCTCTCTAAAAAGGTCTCCACTACATGGAAAAATGTATATTTAAAAGTATCAGTTAATGGGATTAAAAACACTTTTAAACTTTAAAATTTATAATTGGAGCCACTACTTATTTACAGATGCTTATTTGCATGAAAGCTGATTGTAATAAAGCAACATATGTAGACCGCAAAATATTCTTTGTCAAAGCCACTACATTCTTATAGGCCTCATGTCATAAGCCAGTAGGTTTTAGTTTTCTTTAAATAACTGGTGCGTTTCTTTGACGCAGGATGGCTACCAAGGGCGGCGTGAGGTCAGACGAAGGCCTGATGATGATGCAGGAGCTTGATGACCGGCTGAAGGAGCAGATCGACAAACTGGAGCATGTGCGCCTTGCTGCGGTTGAACTGAAGCAGAACTTGTCTGAGGTACATCCATCTCAAATCTTGGACAACTGTTGGATCAAAATTCATTTTCATTGATCTCTCTCCAATTTTGACGTCATTTTCTTCTCATACAGAGCAACTGTGATCTGACCCAGTCCATCGCCGACCATCTGGAATGGCTGAATCACTTGTCAGAACGAGTGGAGACTCTTCACATGAACACCACTGTTTTTGTTCAGGTAAGAAATGGATAGTTTCTGATGGTTATGTTATGCTTGTATACACAAAATTCAGAACACAGAAAGCCTTGTTGATCAAGAGTGCATTTCATGTTATATTGTAATCACTGGCATAAAAAAACAAACTGTAAAGAAATAATAGCTGTCAGTAGGAAGTTCCACACACAGTTCTGATAGTCCATAAAAGTATAAAAGAACAGGCCTCTATTTAGAGAGTCCTATATTTGTTGTAGAAATTACTGCATTTTGCCATTATTGTTGAGAAGCAATCTTCCATGGACCAGCAGATACATAACTACAGCATTTACTGATGCATTCCTAGGAAACTGTGTCCAGGTGAAGAGAGTAAAATAAGCCATTATGACACAGATGTGCAGGAACATCTGCTTCCACTAGAATGTTCCATTTCTTTGAGGGAAAAATACAGATTACAGCATATAAACTAATATGTCTTCCTTTTCAAGTATGCTTTAAATTTGGGTGATTGTCTGCTAGTTAAGAAAAAAAACAAAAAACAACTTGTGATCTGCTCTCACAGTTTCCCAGAAAAGGCTTTTTAAAAAAAGATAATATTAGAAGGAAACACATATTAAGGGAACAGGGTGAAAATAGACCCTTTACTCTTGTTGTTCAAAATAGAACTATAGGGTTTTCAATCGTTTTGAGGCGAAGCTAACAAGAGTAGGTCTGATCTGCAGTATATCAATATGTACTAACAGTCCACATCCAGCCAGTAACAGTGCGTTTGGCATCTTTCCTAATTTCCGCCTCATCTGTTTCCAGATGAATCCCAAGCCTCGTGCTTGGGCAGGGAAGCAGGGCTCTAGACATGGCTACCGCTGGGTACGTCTTCACCAGGCGGACGACGCCCAGTCTGAGTTTGGCTGGTCCCCCATCCGCACACGACGAAACAGTGATGCTGCCTCTGAAATGTCTTGTAACTGGTGATTGGGTCAGTTGTGGCCAATGTATCAACCATGTGTAATGTTTGCAAGTTCATGCAAAACATTGTACTTCTCGCTTCCACCAAATTGATAATTGAAAATTAAAGTCTTCGCACATATTAGCACTATCATTGGTACATTCTCCATCATCATGCTTAGTTTTACATGTAATTTAATTCTTTACATTTTTCTATGCCCTGTTGTCCTTGCTGAACATGATATATATTTTAATAAACATATGGCTGTCCGTCCCTGTTAACATGTCCACGTTTCCTTTTTGTGTAAAGTCTGTTTGAAAATATCTAAACTTTGCTCTGATTTCTAAAAAAAACTGGAAAACAGTACCAGTGCATTCAGTTATAGATTATTCAAAGTAATGTCTAAGCTCATTTCTAACACATTCCCATGTAGGTAGTTTGTTAGAGTTTGGTTATTTTAAGCCTGGACTTTGTAAGAATGTGCACACAGCTAAAAATGTTTTTTTTAAAAAGACTAATATTGTGTAACAGCCTCTCCCCCGTGTTACGTGTGTCTTATATATGCGATCGGACGCTATTTGCTGATACGCGGTCGCAAACCCTGCCTATGTGGATTTAGGTCGCCGCGCTCCGCCAGCAGGGGTCGCTGCCGGGACCCCTCCGTCATGTCGCCTGTCAACGACGCGGCGTTGAATAAAGCTTTGGCAGAAAGCGTGGGTGATAGTTCTGGAAGCGGCGCCCGGTTCGCTAAAGCGGCGCTGCCCTCGTCAAAAATAAAAGGATCGTTTCGTCGAATTTTATTTTTCTATATATTAAAACGTTACGGGTATCGAGCGGACCCCCCTGAAATCATGGCGGAAAGCGACTGGGACACCGTGACTGTCTTGAGGAAGAAGGGGCCGACCGCTGCCCAGGCCAAATCCAAGCAGGTTAGCATGGACTCCTCACTTCGTCTGTGTTTCCGATATATTTATTTTTTCCGACGCAGATTCTGAACTGTGGATCCTTAAATTAAGCTCGGGATGGTGTTGAGGTTGTAGTAAACGCTGGTGTGTAAAGTATCGGTCGCTTCTTCGCGTGGTTACGGGCTGAACGTCTAGTAAACATCGCCCATGCTTCGTGGTTTAACTTGGTGTAATGACAACAGTGGACCAGACCGTTTGCTAGCTAGCTAGTTAGCTAGCTAGCAGGCTGCCTGCTCTGCTTCAAGCGGACGTGTGAACCGTTTATTGTCCGGTTGTCGCACGGTCTAGTTTCCCTTTGCAAACAACTCCAACCCCGGATGGAGCTAAAGTTCAGTTAGGTGGCCGAGCAGCTACGTCCGGCCATGAAAATCCCTCCTAACGTTACATGGTTTTTCGGTCAACCAAACCTAAAAAATAAAGAGACTGGGGAACGGTTCCCGTTTGCTAGTGAAATGTAAGACATCGACCAAAATAGCAACTAACTAGCATTCGCCAGCTAATCTGCACACGTTTGCTTGGCTGTAGCTAGCTACTCGTAGCCGACGTTAGTTTTAAGGCTTAGTTTTATGTGTTTGAGTGTGATTGGACAGGACGTCGCGGTGCATGTGCAACCCTCATGTCGATGTCAGGTGATTCTTCTAGGGAAAAGGTTGTTTAACCCCGCAGAGCAGGCTCCAGATCTCCAGGAATTACAAAAACAAAGCACACACCCACTGTAACCGCTGCTCCCACAGACCGTTAAAATATTGTTTATAATGCAAGCTCATAGTCTGTTTTTGGGGAAGCAGTCGAAAGCGACCGAAAGAGTCACAGCCTAACCAGGTGTTGTAATAAGGGGCTCGATTGTGCTCGGGCAGGGGCTGAACATGTCATGGTTTGTGTAATTTTGGCCTCATAGTTAGATAAGCATATTCATTACATATTAACTACAGGTTTTGTAATGGGAAAAAAGTCAAAGCTAACATGTCCCTGACCATGATCCAGCCTGCTTTTAGTAAAAGTAGAATATGTTTTGATATATGCGCATGTCCATGTTTTCTCTAGGCAATCACGGCTGCTCAGAGACGTGGGGAGGACGTTGAGACAACCAAGAAATGTAATTTTTCCACTTTCCGTGTAAAGGCCACAGACGGTTTGCTGACTGACCGTATTCTGACATGTTCTTGAATATACCTCTCTTTGCCCAAATTGTAATTCCGCTGGCGAAAGATAAGAAGTACTTTTTTGTGCCTTGGTTATGCTTTTTTTTTTTTTTTTTTTTTTGTATGTCTGTCACCCCGAGTCGTGCTCAAACGATACTTTAAACCACCGCTTGTCACACAGGGTCTGCAGGGCAAAACAAACAGCATCTTGTGACAAAGAACACAGCCAAACTGGACCGGGAAACAGAGGAGCTGCACCATGACAGGGTTACTCTGGAGGTTGGCAAGGTCATCCAGCAAGGCAGACAGGAGAAAGGCCTGACCCAGAAAGACCTGGCCACCGTGAGTATACAGACTTCTCATAGAGTCACATTCATGGTACTGCTGGAACTTCCTTTCTTGTGTGTATTGATGGTTTAGAAGTTTGCTCAACATAAAGTGATGCATGGAAGTGTAAAGATGCTTGAATGTTGAATATTCACCAGAGAAAGGCAATCAAGTCACTGTGACACATAGAGTCCTGGTTTTAATCCTTACGGTTCAACACAATGATGAACAACAAATCATAAATCTTTTCCTCAGAAAATTAATGAGAAGCCTCAAGTCATTGCAGACTATGAGAGCGGGAGGGCAATTCCCAACAACCAGGTCATGGGCAAGATAGAGAGAGCAATTGGTAAGAACAGTTCATTATGATTTTCTTTTTTCCCACAACAGAATGATCATGTTTGTTATGTCTAAGTTGTCAGTTCTATAACCTATTTGTTCATCAGTACGTCTTGTAATCTGCCATTAAAAGGGCTGAAACTACGTGGGAGGGATATTGGCCAACCCCTGGAGGCAAAACCCAAGAAGAAATGAACACAAAGCCTCGAAATCAGCCCCCCCACCCCCAACCCCAACCCCCAATGTATCCCTTTAACTGAAACCTGAGACCCTTCCCCACCCCACCTCCAAGAGCCTTCAACCCCCCCCCCCCCCCTACTCCATCTGGGCTGATCTCACCTGTGTCCTGCCCGAGGACCTGGTGTTCCACTGCATTGCAGGCTGCATACTAACAAGTCATCTAAAAACACACTTTTGACCACTTAATCAAATAATTGATCCAGTGCATTTTTCAACATCACAAACTCAGAAGTTCCGTCAATTACTTTTCACCGACGTCTGCTTAGGCTTTGGCATGATAAATTCAACTTTTTTGATGGTGATGTAAAAGTCATGTAAAGGGTGAAGTCTTTTTCATGCCCAAAAAAAATAGTTTGGCAAACTTTAATTCTGAGCATGATGTTAAGCCAAAAGTGCTTGGTTGCATCTTTTTCACACACTTTAAGCCAGTGGATGAACGTCTTTACAGTGTTGAAATGTTTTAATGCTGTGCTTTGTTTTTGTCTAAAAATAAAGTTTGGCAGTTCATGACATTTCTGGGTGTGAATTTATAGCAACTGTAGGGTTTCATACCAAAACCAGTGGTGTTTTCCTAGACATTTCTGAAAAGTAATTCTGGCAATTATTTTTACGATGACTTCCAGAGAGCTCAGATATTTTCCTGCAAGTGCTGACAGATAATTCAGTATTCAATGAGTTCGTGCCTCATAACCTCAAAGGCATTTACCCTACGAGAACAAGTGCTGTGAGTGTACAAAACTTACAAGAGAATTCAAGTTTTTACAATAGAATATTAAAAAAGCCAAGATTTGCCATCTGAACTGCAGTTAGATTGTTGTACAAGGGGTGGTGAGAACGTCTGCTGTTGACCTGAAATCTGAATGTTGTAGAAGTAGTAGTAGTAGTAGTAGTAGTATTGAGCCACTAGATGTCAGAATACTACAGGAAATATAGAGACTCTTCCACTGCTAGTGAAAAATAATGCATTGAAACTAAAATGCTGAATTGTGACTACCTAATTTAAAAATACTTCAAATGTTGTCATGCATTGTAAACGGCAGTATTTTATAAATACCTCCTAAAAAAAAACAAACAAAAAAAAAAAAAAACACTTTGCCCGATAACTTGAATTTTTCCCATTGTTGAATGACTACAGATGCATAACTCAGACAACACCATCAATTAGGAATTCAAGTAGTATTTGCAGAGATATGTTGACATCTCTTGTCACATATGTGTTTTTGATTTTAACAATGAACCATATAAAACTGAAGCACACTTGGATTTTTCAAATGTGCAACACTAAAAGACTTGATGTAGCTTGGCTATGAGTAGCTATGACTTTCAATGCTTTTTTTTAATTACTTTTGGCAGTTGTAAGACTGACTTCTGTTTGTTTTTGTTTTTTTTTTTTAATTAAAGATACATTGACCTTGTTGTAATCACCCATGCAAAAGTAGCAGGCAAGGATAAGAAAATGCAAGTGAGGCAGAGCATGTGTAAGGACTTGATGCCAACAAAAATTGCAATAATCCTCGTGTTGATGAGAGCTTAGAGGCTGGTCGAGTGTGAAGGACTCGAATGGAAGCTGAAGAGGTCTAGCTCATCAAGTTCCACTTCCTAGCCACTCTACCTCTAGATGCCAGGGTTGAAGAGAACGTAGAGCAGGCCACGAGTCCATACACTCATCGCCTCTTCTCATTTCTTGATATTGTCATCTCTCGCTCATGAGGTTTATGTAAGATATTGTGTTATAGGCTTTTGTAATAAAGGCCTCATGCTGAGGCACTGCACGAAAGTCTTATAGGCCTCTTTAAGTGAGACTGCCAGAGATACAAAGGAAGTGTATACCGTAAGGCCTTCAGTCCTGCATGACCTCTGTCAAGCCCTACAGTGTAATACAATCAATGGTTTGTTGAGAGAAGTCCTTAGTTTTGCCCCCTGGCATTTCTAGCACATAGGTAAATCCCTGTGGTCATCCTTAGAAGGATAGGAAAATAGAGAAGCCTGAAAAAATCTGCAGCTCTAACTGTATAATGTCTGCTAGTGTGGGGCACATGGTCCCAGGGGGATGCTGGGTAACATTAAGTGTCACTTTTATCTTTCTAATTAATTTGAGAGTAATGCTGCCAGTCGGTGACAGTTACTCTCAGGTTTCTTAATAGAGATGGCCCATGGCTCCAGGCTTTTAGCTCTGTTTCAGGGAAAAGTAATTAACCCTCAGAATCCATCAAGGGGTGAAGCAAAGGCTGTCGCAGTTCATACAGCAGCAGCATATGCTTCACTTGTGTGGGCAAATAGTTGGAAACAGCATGTTAGCAGGAACCCAGAGACTATGAGGTCAAAACGTGGAATCAGAAGAGTAAGGACACAGCTTGAGGGACATCCTAGCTGTCCCACATCTCTGTCGACCTTCATTTGGCAGTTCTACCCAGTGTTAGGCGAGCGCACTGTAATTGACCGCTATGTTGTGCTGAGGGAGCAGCAGCCCTCTGGGCTACTTTCAAATAAGCTGCTGGCCGTGAGTCCTGAATGGAAATTTTGCCTGGAAACTTATGTAGATGGCTTCCCCCGGGCCAGCTGAGCCGGCTGAGCAATTTTGGTGTAAAGAACGGGAAGTGGTGACTGAGGAAAGGTGATTGTGTGTTAAATTTGTCACATGCCATTTTGTGCGCCATCCATTGTCATTTAAGTATAGATACTTTTTGGCTTAGGGGGAATTAAAATATTGACATGTACATATAAAGATATTTTGTACCTTTGTTTTGGTTGCTGCAGAAGTAATTTTTTAATATGTGTGGTACATGTGTAAAAGAACGAAAAAAGGAGGTGCATTTTGTCGATAAATGCAATAGTAGGTGATGGTAGCATTTGCAGATAATATAGACAGTAAATATAGACATAACGACAGTGTAACTACAAAGGAATGATAGCCAGATGCACAATAGTGACTAAAAGAAGGGGAGGAAATGGAAGAAACTTTGGTCAAAATCACACATATTTCAAGCTTAAGACCCACTATCTAATTTAAAGAATGAAATGTTGTGGGTAAACAAAAATGGATAAACAGGCTGTGTATTTTTTACATTTTATCCCGTTGTATGTGTTTAGAAAGTCCTCTCCGGGAATAGAAAGATACCGGCAAAGAAACAAATGGATCTAGAGGTACATCAGCAATGGTAAGGCTGAGTTTTTATAGTGGATCGTCCCTTAACTGTCCCCTGGATCACTTTAAATAATGTTTCTCACAGCAGTTGCATTTATACAAAATTTGACTTAAGTGTCGGGAGGTTTGAGCGTGTCCGTTTAGGTCCTGTGCTGAAGACGGTACCGCTGGGATGCATATTTGCTAAACTATGCAACCTCCTGACCGGTGTTCACTGGACAAACAAAGAAGGGAGCAGGCTGTTGTGACCGGGGGGTGGCTGTTGTGACCGGGGGGGTTGGATTCCTGCTCAACAGACTGCTTCACTGGGTGAAGCTTGTGTGAAAGAGAGATGGAGACAGAGACTGACTGCGTTCCTGGAAATGCCGTTCCATTGGTCAAAACACCATAGCAACATTGTTCCACCTATGACAAGGGAGCAGCCAGTGGTTTTGAAGGAGTGATGTGGAGCAGAAAGCTACACTGGGGAGGGGGGGGGGCAGCGCTTGGTGAGGGATCGGCGTGGGGGAAAGTCTGGGGTCTGTTTTGGCCTGAGGCTCAAAACTCAAATTGAGATTCCACAACACGTACAACCTGTTGTGCTGATCCGTGCAATGCACCCCCCCCCCCCCGCCGCCTCCCACCCCCGGCTACCCCCACGCAACAGCAGATGCTTTGCCTATAGTTGGCTGATTTAAGTTTTCTGGCTTTCTCTGGCCATTAGTTCGTGCCTGTTAATAATATTCTCGGTTCAAAAACTGCATAAAATCACCTTAATCCTCACTTAAGAAACAATAGTAGCTTATATATAAACCTTTCAAAATTCAACCTTACATAAAAAGTAATCTAAATTACTTTCATTAATTGTGTTTTGTGTTTTGCCCAAAAGTACAAAAAACACACAAAGGAATGTATTCAGCTGCAGTGCAACTTCCTGCTCAGACTTATTAGATTACCTGATGTTAGTGGCATTCACAAATTTCATTCTATTACAATAGATGCCACATTCTTGCATAATGTACTTTGAAATAGGAATTCAAAGCCAGAAAATAAAGTAAGACATGTAATATCACAAAGACTAGATTACTTTGTATGCAGTCATGCTCCATGTTGATCAAAACAATACCTCAAAGTCACTAGACACGGGGGCTGCACTCCCATTACGCCCTCATTTCCTCTTAACTCACCACAGTTTAATGTCTGTTAAAGGCATAAAATGACACAATTTGTGCAAATATGATAGAATTTTACCAGATGGAAGACTGAATGTCTTCAGCATGAAATAAATGTTTTTGCGGAAGTTCACCAGACATTGATAGCTCCATTATCAAAATGGATGCACACGAAGAAACGATCAAAACACCAGATAATACTGTGAGAAAATATATGCACAGTTTATTGATAGATGCAAATAAGTGAGGCACACACAAAAGAATTCAAACCGATAATGTATTAGTTGTGAGATCAGATCAAATTGTTCTTTTTCTCTTTAACATTAGAGACATCAGTCATGGACAACAACCTGCATGCAGGCGGTTAAAATTCTTGTCACTCTGGACCTTACTAGGAAAAACTCTTTCCTGGAGATGAAAAGCTCTTTATTTGAAGCCTACACGGAACCTACGAGAAAAAAAAAGAAAAAAAAAGGGCCATGCTGTTGCTGTCTCAAAAAAAAACTGGACTTGATAAGCCACATGTAAGAATAAACACAGAAATTCCAGTGACTACTACAGGATAACAAATTATATCATAAATATTTTTTAATCGCTGCTCATATTCATGGCTTTTTAAGACCTGCTTGGGCTCATTTTTTTTTTTTTTCTAATATCATCTACAAATAACTGTACAAAGTCGCTTCGAGAACATTCTGTGAAAGGCCAGTTTCACCAAGGACAAATGATCGGTAATATTTACATTTGGCTTCCGAGTCACTGTAACATACACAAAGAACAGAAAGGCACTGTGACAAATGTCAGATCACTTGAATATACACGAATAAAAGTAAGCTTGAGGAAAGACCGGGCATCTTCCGTTTCGGTGGAAGCAAACTCTGAGACCGAAAATCTTTTCGTCGATGCATTCAGACCGAGTTGCGTTAGATAGTACGGATGATCGTTGATTTATACTGAGTCTCTTTATGATGCAGTGCTGTCTAACAAGGCCTGAGATAACACACATTTAAGGAGGGCTGCCTTGATCATTCCAACTCGTAAACCAGTATCCACGGAGGAACAGGCATTATTCTGTGGATTGGGTTAAAGAAAGGTTTGCGCTGCTCACACAGCACAGCACTATGTACCCATCAAGAAGCGCATGATGGGAAAGGTGTAACACTGTAGGTCTGCTAGTGACCTCATTTTTATTAAGATATGAGAACATTTTTTAAAAAGTTATCTGCACATTTAGACGACCACAGCGTTACTTTGCAAAGCTGACTGACAGAGAATAAGGTAATTAATTATTAGCCTGTTCTCAATAGTTAAAAAGTCTCAAATGATATTCAATAAATACACAAAATACAGCTGTCAAATATGAAACTTTGGTAAGTGTATTATAGAATTATGAACGTTGTCCATATTCTTCCTCTTTATATTGATGTGTTATCGCTGGCATAAACCGATTTTAGTCCGTACGTGAATGTTTTCATTTTTTTGTCCATTGTCAATGACTGTGTGGTAGAGTTTTCATAAGCATGTTAAGCTGACGGGTCTGTGGCAGGACATCCGGTGGTGGGAAGGGTTCGGATTGGACGGCTGGGTTGATGCATGGCTCACATGCCTTTAGAGGTGGCGAAAAACAGGTGGGTAGGTTTCACAGTATCTCCAAAGGATCACACTGTCTGGACCCATCCATAGTGTCTAGACATTAACTTTGACATTAATGGTATTTCTCATACATACGTTCACAAATTCACACATAGATTTGGCTCCACTTACACACACTTTTAAGCCTAAAGCGAGCCGTTACTTTAGAGAGTAGAGCAGTTCGGCGGTATGGCAGAGGGACAGAGGGTGAGCCGAGGAAAAATACTGACAGCACAACCAGTCCTCCAGCTCTGCGTTCCTCTCGGGCTCCAGCGAACGCTCGGCGAACTTCATCATCAGCAGGGCTCGTTTCACATCCAGCCAGTTGAGGAGGCCCTCGTGTCGGGACCCATCCACGAAGCCTCCTCCCTGTCCATGTCTCTCCAGCTGCTGCTCCATCAGGTCCTTCCTGGGGCCCCAGAGCAGGCTCTGTAGTATGCGCTTGGCCTCCTGGATATGGATTCGTTTGATGGGATCGGGCTGGAGCAGGAGCTGGGCCAGCCTCTGGAGGCCGGCTGAGTAAAGGGAGACAGAGGGGATGGTTGGCAGTTCCTCACAGCGGTAGTCTTGTTCCTTAAGTGCTGGACTCACCTCAAATGGGTTGGACTGGTGGAGGAGCTCATAGATCAAGATGCCAGTTTGGAACTCGTCAAATTTGCGATACTGGGCCGCTGAAACAATCTCAGGTGCCAGTCTGGCGTGGTCCCGTTTGGTACGAGGGTCCACACTGGTGGTGGCAGTGTCTTCAGAGGAACGACGTTTAGCCTTGGCAAAGTTGCTGATAAGGAGCCGGGGAAGGTGGCGTTGATTGTCTACACCACTTGAACCATTACTGGTGCTGTTGTCATTGTTGGTCTGTTGGTGGAACTGAGAGGGCCTGCGATGATGAGGCACCAGCAACAAGTTTTCTAGGCAGAGGTCGCGGTGCGTGACTCCATGCTCCTTCAAGTGCTCCAGGCCGTTGCAGAGCTGCAGGAGGAGGAAGCAAACGCGGCGCTCGTAGATCTCCGGCTGGGTTTTATGGAACGCCTCCCACTCCCGAACAAAGTCAGCTGCAGTCTGCTGGGGGATCTCAGGGGTGATGACCACCACCCGCTCTCGGTCTACCTGTTGGCCCGGCGCAGATGTGGAGGTCTGAGGCAGCGACGAAGCAGTTGTGGCGCGCAGGGATGTTTCATCGGTGGGCAACATGCTCTGGGGGACACAGGCGAGAAAGTGTCCACAGTCCTGCTGCAGGTTGAAGTGGGGAGGCATGCTCTGCTGTACAGACAGACCGTAGAGATGGCCCTGTTTGGCCTCCATGGATGGGCTCTTACAGATCTGGAGAGGTTTGAAAACAAAGGGCATTGGGAGGCAGGGATGAAGGAAGGGAGAAGAAAGGGCCGGGGGGGGGGGGGGGTTCAGCACACAGAGACGGAAAGGGAGAGGAGCCAAGAAACATAAGAAAGGAATGTTTGTTAGTGAGGTTCCAAGGTCAATGCCAATTCGGGCCCTGCTCTTTTACAAGTGAAATCTGTGTCTCTGATGCAAATTTAAACTTAATTCTCAACTCAGAAGCTTTTTAAAAAAACATTTTTTATCCACTAGTGGGCCATTTCATTCCAGGACTGGACTAAACTACTACAGCCTCTTGACTATCTGTTATTCTTTTGCAAGATTAGGGAAAATTCCAACTTCTCTGAATAAAATCTGCCTTCAGGATTTGGAAAAACAAACACGCGAGTTTCCCCGGTACATCTTAGCATGTTCTCACTGTGTTCCAGGTCAGATTTATCAACAAAATCTCTTCTTTGGGATTAACTGGGGTAAAATCTACTTTCCAGTGGGTCCAAGTTGCAACCGGCAACACACCGGTAACATGTAGATACATAAGGTTACAAAAGCATATTCTGTATAACATTACTGTTTTAAGATGCTTTTAAAATATGATCATTACTATTTGTGCAGGAAGGTCTCTTACTGCATTGTGATTGTATAGTTATGTGTTTTGCATGTGTACTTGTCCTTCTATCTCTGTGAGAACCAGAAGTACACGTATATGTTTGTGTGTCTGTGAGTGTGCGTGTTGGCCTTGCGTTTGTCTGACTGTAAATCCTGCCTGGAATGTAAAGATTAATTGGGCCTAGAGATATTAAGCAAGAGCGTGGGCACCTAGGCTGTGACCCAACAAATACTGTACAAATGGCTGCTGATCTGTACAGTGTTAATGACTTCGGGACAAAGATCAGTGAGGCTGAATCCACACCCTTCTTTTCTCCGTGTTATTAACACTACATGCCCCAAAGGCTTGGGTTTTTTTGTCTTTGTTTTTTTTTTGTTGCTGTAGTTGGACCATCCCATCTGTAGCCTAAGAACAAACAAGATCACCACCCGATTTTTAATCTCCTCATTCTATCCTAAACTGTTAAATCCCTGCTTAAAAGAACAGTTTACGACACCCACTGTGCAAATTATTTCTTAAACAACAGTAAAGATGATCTCGATTGAGCCGCAACTGTATCTCTCGACATCAACCTCTCATTGGAGACACTCAACACTTTGGTCACTTTGTTTACAGTCCATAACTTACTGTCTTTTGTACTCAGTGTTCGAAGTCAATGATCGTAAGGTTCTAACATGAGAAATTCAAAAAGCTCATTCGATGCCTATTAATCAATTAAATATTTAAAACTGTATGAGGCATCAGGTGATGATGCAAATA
Source organism: Istiophorus platypterus (assembly GCA_016859345.1). Classification (NCBI taxonomy): domain Eukaryota; kingdom Metazoa; phylum Chordata; class Actinopteri; order Istiophoriformes; family Istiophoridae; genus Istiophorus; species Istiophorus platypterus. The sequence goes on along the minus strand of CM029128.1, from coordinate 8,812,237 downwards.
TATTAATGGAGCATTAAAGTTAGAATCCTCGATACTTTTAGGAAGTCTGACCCTGTTTTTTTGTAATATTTATGGTCATTCGATGTATTTACATTTACAAAACGACTTCTCTATAGTTTCATTGGTAGTCAGTCAACCATTCATAATGCCGACCTACGCAAGAGGGATTCCCAAGAAACAATGCAGGTGTGTAATTCATTGGTCCTGTTTGTGACTTTAAGTCATTGATATCAGCTTCACTCCTAACATTGTATCAGAGCTGTATTAAGTTACTGCCAATGCAAAACCAAGCTTTTCCTACTGCTGTCGCTTCAGATTCAAAGTGTCCATGTGGCACAGGGATGATATTTTAAGAAGTATAACTTAAGGATCTTCTGAAAGTGAACACAGTTAAAACAAACACATGTTTGACAAATTCACTATATAAAACACTCAGAATTTCAGAGCTGACCTTTACTGCATAGGAGTTGCTGGGGTCTGAGGCACAGGCAGCTGAGTAGTACACAGCATCTCCTGCGTTGCAGCTGGGCTTGTTAGATGTAAGCCTGAACAGGGACCAGTTGCTCTCCTCAAACCTCAACGGGTTCTTCTGGGAGCTGGTGAAGTGATCCTCACATTTTAAAGCCAGGCGCCGTAAAGACTCCGCATACAGGCCTCCCAGCTTCGAGTACACCCCCTCTCTGCTGTCGATGTTACTCAGAAGGGTCTGAAGCTGCAGGCTGGAGCCCATATTTGGTGCCTGACCCGGTTCTGAAGCCGAGAAGGGCACACTGAGCTGAGGGGAAGAGGAGCAGGTGACACTGCTTCGACAGTGGACGCCCAGTCGCCCATGAGTCTTCAGCGGCTCATCCAGTGTCCGGGACCTCGAGGCTCGGCCTAGGGGGGCATGAATACGCTCAAGGGACTCGTTGGAGGAAAAAATGGACCTTGGGTCGACAGGGCTGGACGGTAAACTGGAGAGGGAGCTGACATCGGCAGGTCGACACACATTGGTCTCTGAGCCAGTGAACGGGAGGCGTGGGTAGGCTCGGACAAAGGGTTTTCCGTTTGTGCCATCGGGAGCTGACACCGTGCGGTTGACCATTTTCTTCTCCGGGAGTGGCGGCGGCTGATTACTTAAGCTGTTTAGGGAAGGTGGGTGAGGAGACCCTGGAGCAGAGGCTGCTGGACTTCTGGGAAATGGAGAGGAACAAGATATCCGTGTAGCATCCCGAGAATCTGAGAAGAACAGGAAAAAAAATTACGTTAGCAGGTCTGCCAATCAATTATTGGAAAGGGAAGTAGGCATTAGATACCCAAGGTCAAGTGCAGTGTGCTGTTTCTACAAGGAAAAACATTTCTGAAAATACTGTAGCTGACAAGACCACAAAAACTGGCTGACACAAACACTCAAACAAAAACTACCGATTTTATATTGTTAATAAAACCAACTGACACGTCAACTTGGAAAATGGAAACAGAAAAATACAGACAGAGACACTGGCAGTTTTTCTTTTTACTGCCTTTGTGGATTCCCACAATATAGTCTGTTATTGTCACAAACCTGAACAGTACACGCAGACTCACATTCTCCAGGGGTGACTGCTGTGAATTTGATTTATTTACTACACCCAGCGTCCCTGCCTAATGCGTAGCCTTGACACATACCTCGTTTCCTCAAAAGAGCTGGAAATTTCCACAGTCCAGGGTTCAAGCTGACACTCAAAACATCTTCCATCCAATTATGATCCATTTGTCAATTAAAGACCTTAACTTGGAGCTCGACATTACTCCAGAGGAGATATATACTGAGATAATTGTGTGGTGCAGTCTTCAATAACTGCTTTCACAGAGGGGGGAGGACTGTAAAGGAGGGGAAAAAAAGTACTCTGTAGGATGTAGCCAAGCCCTTTTTGCCTCGTTATCATACTCCATAATTATCTCTTCAAACAACATTGCCCAGGAAGTTGCAGCAATTACGAGTGCCTGAGCGTCACAGAGCTTTAAAGCTGATATGTGACAATCACATGACAATCATTTTTTTGAAACCAAGGACAGATGCCACTCATTCTGAGCCACATCTCAGGTTTGATGATACACCAGGTCAAAACAACAGTTTTGTTTTTTGGGTTGTTTTTTTTTTTTTTTTTTGCACCCGATTAAAGAGAAAGAGACGAGATAAGCTTTCAGCCTGCTTGATATAAAGCCTTCAGCACTCCGTTTCCTCATTTCAGTGTTGCTAAGCGTCACTCTGGACAAAGTACATGACATGGACGTGGATTCCTTAGTGATTTGTATAAACTGGCCCAAAGATATAAGATAATGCCCTGGCATCCAAATTTATACATGTATCTGTTAAAACCTTAAGACTCCCCGAGGAAGTTGGTATTGGAGCACCTGTACCTCTATCGCGGTTATTTATATAAACCAGGCCAAAATGCAGTATGAGTGCGAGCGGTTCTTACCAGTGTCAGCGGTCAGGTTGTCAGTAGAGGCGGCGGGGAGGCTGGCACTACGCATGCCCCACTGAGAGGAGGCAGCACTCTCTGCTGACCCTTGTTGGCTGCAGCGGTCCAGTTCCATGTTGCTGCCACTCATCTTACCGGACACTCTGCAAAAGTAGACAACAACGGACGTGGGTTGAGTTTATGTGGTGGGACAAAGAAGGTATAAAAAAATAACAAGCATTCAAGTGAAGATTTTGTGTACATGTTTCCTGCATCTGCGTTGCCGTCTGCCTGAAGTACGTGTCTCAACTTTTCCAAAACCATCGGCCCAGCCAAGTGAGGTAGCCGGAGCCAGTTCGTCTGTCACTTTGCTGAAGCGACGGAGTATTTTTTTGTACATCTGTTTTATAAATGCGGAACCAATCTACTTCCCCTTGACGTTTTTATCTGCACTATGTATCATGAATAAGCCAATGACATGAGGCACATTGTTTCATTTTAAATGAAGAACAAGCACTCTGAGGAGTAGTTTTACTTCCTTATTAAAGAGGACACACTTCTTGATTCGGTGTTTACTTCAAACTGCAACAAACAAGCCTTACTACATCCCCTTATGACATTAGTCTACCAGATTTGTCAGTTTTGCTTAATTTTGATATTTGCTCCATTTTTTGAAGACAGTAAATGGCCTCAAGTCTGTAACTAGCCAGATCTCACCCATAAGGTCAGACTATGTAACTTTAGCTGACCAATAATGGATTGGACTGGATTTCCCTACATTTCCCAAGATTCCCTGGAGTTAGTTGCTTTAAAGACACAATTGTAACCCTGCACAATACATTTACTACTTGTTTTTACTTTTATGGTAAAATGATTGCAATATTAACCTGTGTCAGGCTAAAGCACCGTGTAACAGTAGCACAAGTGGATAGCAAGCAAAACAACTCCAGTATTGTCAAACACACAGCAATATCTATCTACAATTTGCTAATAATAGCTACCATTAGCCCCAGTTAGCTGAAAGTGTGCATACTGAATTAAGCAAGAGCGTATTTTATTTCTTATAAATTCCCCTTTTCATTTATAAGATAGGTTATTTCTTTCAAAAGCTACATGGACTTCCTTCAATCAAAAACTGTTGATTTCTTTGAATTCACTAGAAGAAGCTTTGCATTCTTCTTTGCAGTGTGCCTGTCTACCACGACGGCCACTTATACCAATGAAAACAGCACATGAGTAGACTATCTACCCATCTATCTGATCAAAGTGACCAATTAGGCTGAGTGACAGGGTATTACTTGTCACATTATACCCGCTAATGGCACAGGGAAACACAGTCCCATCCCATCCCTTAATGTTTCTTCCCTCTCCTCCGTGGCAAAATGACTCCTCTTTACCTGCTTGCCCTTGACTTCAATTCCACCATAAATCAGCAGAACAAACAGATGAGGAGGAGAGAGGAAGAAGGAGGGGAGCACAGGAGGGAGACAAAGGCTTAGGTATTCTCTGTGGGCAGCTGAAGGATCGTTAGCCACTATCGTTTTACAGACAAAAAAGCCATGATGAAAGGCAGTGTAAACGCTGAGGCAGAGGAGAAATGGTAATGGTTGCGGGGATTATGAGTCTATGTGCATGTGTGCACCTGTGCATGTCTCACTCTAGATCTTGTAGATTTGTGTCCAAAACATGAGATTTTCCGTGCTGAAAGAATGTAATTGCTTATGTCCTGTAGCAGGATGTGCGTGGCTGAATCAGCCCCCTGATTAAGGGCAAGCAAAAAAAAACAAACCTTCTTCTGATTAGCGCTGCATCTAAGAATATAAAAGCATTTGGGGGCCCCAGGTATTAAATATTCAAACTAACAGTTATTCTTGCAATTCTTTCCTCATATATCTTTGACTATAATATCTTTTAAAACGCATGTTACCGTGACACAAATATGCAACATTCATCTGGATTTTCATCACTGTGCTTGGAGTCCCAGGTTCAAGCATGAACATCTATTGATAAACATCTTGATTGCCGATTTCCACACAGAATAGATTAAATGATTTCCTTTGCTAAAACAAAGACTACGTGACACATCACGATCGCTTCAGTAAACCAGTCCACCAAGGTTTGTATTCTGCAATCAGCCCGGCAACAACAGCCGCCCAGATTTAGAATGTAAACAATCATACTACAGTAAGTGACACACTGGATCTGTTGAGGCATATGCAATCCTGACGTGTGTGTTTGTGTGTGTGTGTGTGTGTGTGTGTGTGTGTGTATGTGTTTTAAATGTGGGAGAGGAGCTGGGGGAGTTTTAAAAAAAAGGGATCAGACTGGGGTTACAGCTAACCAGACACAGATAACGGTGTGACAGGGTAAAATGAGACACAAGCTAATCTGAGTGTTGTTGTTGTTGTTGTGGACCAGGTTCAAACAACTGTTTTCACTTCCTGACTCTTATTTGGATGCTTTTTCTGGTGTAAATGTATAAAATGATGACATCTGAGAGTCAAAATACTGGGTGTTCACTCATTACATCCAGACGCTCATACGTCGAGACAAGCCAGAATCAAATCTGCTTATAACGCATTAAGAGTGATGAAATGAAACACTGTAACCTGATTACACCCAGCGCATTTATAATTCAGTTCTGTTACACCGAGGTGGAGTCAGGCGGGAGAGCGGGCTGACTCAGGTTTTACTAAGTCTGTCATACACAGGAGGTGAAGGTGGTCTCATGAACACCTGTACAGTGTAATGCAATCCCCCACAACAGCCTAGTCAGAGAGCAACCGATTTAACTGATCCTCTTATATAATTTTTATACACACACATATATATATATATATATATATATATATATATATATATATATATATATATAAATATATATATATGCAGATGGAATATATACAGACTTGCAAAGGTAATATTTATTGCGTACCTGCTGTATTGGACTGCATTCTACTGTGCATGTTTTCCATCACGTTACAATATAGTTCAGAGAAGAAACACACCCACTGTTTCTCTCCCAGGATAGATAACATGGCTATAGAGCCATAGAAACCAAAGATCCATTAATGTTTGACACCAGTTGTTTTTCTCTTGCAGCCTGCCCAAGCCTTGCCTTGCCATTTCTTCTCCGTCTGCCAGCTCCTTCCTTACTCGCTGCAACCCACTTTATTTATTTTTTGAAACACATCAAATTCTGAGATATATATGTTCTAACAGGCTTGGTCCAAATCTGTTTCACTTCTTATCCTCTCCATTATACAACTATTATAATCTTAGTTCAGGATTGGTAAAATCAAAGATAAAAGGGTAAAAGATGATTATAAAGAGATAAGCAGAAAAGTAAAAGGCAGGGGGACAACGACAAAGGAAATACGGACTAAGTAAAAAGTTGAAAAAAATGCTCTCTGCCACTGTACCATTCTACGACACCTCTGGGTTGCAGCTGATAGAGGTGTGAAAATAAGCCGAGGCCTCTGCTTACCTGTGAAGACACTGTGGTTTATTATAATCTTCCAGAAACACGCTTGAATGCTGACAACACTTTTCGTTTGTGAGCAAGTACATCACCGTCTCTCTCCTCGAAAGTCGAAAGACAGATGCCTCGTCAATTTGCAGTGTCTTACTTGAGGACACGTACAAAAAGCAGTCGCCGTCAGGTGCCTACCTCATGCTGAAGAGGCAGAGGTCCTTGTTGGGCCGGCGGGCAGAAAATGCCCCTGGATCAGATCGGTGGCTTTTCTAAAGCCCCTCCATGTGTAGTAACACAACCCTGGTTCCACACGAGCCATGTGTGTATTTAAAGTCTGGCTCGGCAGGAAAAGCAACAGCACCCATTAGATGCACAAAATTAAAGCACCCATGTCTCATATGTAGCATTCGCTAATTGACCTAGTGGTTCTCTTTAGAGCAGCTTTAGGTCTGTCGGATGGCAACAAGATGCTATCAGTTCTGCTCCAGAGAGGGGATCAGGACGGCTCCGTGGAGGGCGGGGCCGCACGTCTCGGAGCGGTAATTTGGAGAGCAAAAGGCAATTCACACCCAAGTCAAACTCAATGGACTTGAATCCACATGGCTGATCTATAAATTCTACTTCTATTGGTGGAAACCAACTGCCAGACTGGGACAGTTTGGGAGTCGCCAGGGGCAACAATCTGTTCGCTAATGCCCCTCCCTTTGGCAACCTTCACCGGCCGGTTGACACGCCTTCCCTGTTAAAAGAGCACTTACTCAGGCATGACACGGACACATGCACAAACACACACGCCCTAGGCTGACCCATCACATGATATGTAGGTTGACCTGTTCAAAGGGAACCAAAGAGGGAAATTTTGGTGTTTTCCGCTGTGATCAAAGGCTCTGGGAGGCAGATTTCTCAAACCATCTGTAGCTTTTAAATGATTCAGTAGATCAAAACGCTGCTTCACAAGGAGCATGTACACGTGTTTTTGTGGGATGAATGTTCTCCTTTCATTCCACACAAAAGACTCTGTTTTCTGTTAATAATAAATCTTGTTATGAAATTTTAGTTGCTTTGCAGACAATATTTAGATTTTGTTTTCCTGCAGCCCTTTGTCACTGAGTTTCCAGTACTTGCGTGGTGCCTGGGGACACTTGTTGATAAAACACACTAAATCTGCTGATAAACTTGGAGCACCAGAAAGCCACAACTGTCGCTGGCTGGCTCGAGGCATGTTCCCACATGTGTCTCAACAAGGTGTATTTTTATCGGCACAGAATGTCGGCAATGTCATAACAGGAGTATATGGGTCCTTACTAGAGTTACCACAAACATAAGGGCCCTTGAAACGTGATCAGCAATCTGAGTTTTTGATAGTAAAACAGTCACACATAGCTTCTGCTGACTCTAGCAGCTCAAGATGGCATAACATCAGCTTGTCTTGAGGAAGTCAGAGTTGTGTGCAACACCTCATCATGCCGATCAGAGACAAAAGCAAAGTTTATTCTGGGGAGATCATTTGATGCTTTAATAACTGCAGCACAAGGCCTGTTCTCCGTTTCTACTTTAGGTACCTGACTCAGACAGTATGCATATTCTTAGCCTCCTGCAGATTCAGGTTAAAGCACGCGTGCAAATGTTACCCCTAATAAATGGTCACGTAGGCTAGAAGCCTTGTGTAGACAAGGTCACAATAGTGCAAGTCTTGAACAAAGGTGAAAGTTTATCATTCTGCAGATCCTCGAAGTGAGGGAATTAGTTCCTAAGCCTTATAACCATTTCAGCAGCAAAATGTGAACAGACGTGCCAATAGTAAATATGAAAATTATTTTGCCCACAGAGACATCTGAACACCTGCTGATGACCACTTGTCCCTGTATGGCAATATCAATGGAACAAGGCCTGTTTTTTTTTTTTTGTTTTGTTTTTTTTTTACAGTTCTGCCTATTGTGCTGCAGCCAAAACAAATTTACAGTAACTTAACACAGAAGGGGACTATTTAACAGACCCATTTTGCGTGTTAATTAGAATTGAAGAAGTCACATTACTAGCATGAATAGAACAAGGCATGCATTGAGGAATATGCCTCAACAGTTTGAATGATCACAAGGCGCTAGAATGGAGGCTGATTCAAAGCTGAATAATAATGCAATGAAAGGAGAAGGCACAGTGAGATTCACACAAATGCCTGCAGTAAGATGCATGTGTGTACACAGTCACAGGCAATGCGCTATAGTTTATATTACCTAAGCAGTGCCAACATACATACACACATATATTTGCACATATATATATTCCAGAGAGCGAAATGCATTCATGCTTTTAGACTAAGTGCCTCTTGTAAATGCCAAATTAAATGAAACCACAATGTCATTACTACAACTGTCATGCAAGTCATAGGTGGGAAACCTGAGGACAGCCACTCATGTATGTGCTATAATGGGAAGCTCACGTTTCATAAATGCATTGCATTTATCTTACATCATAGTATTCTGGTGTATAATTAAACCTCTATTAGATTTTTTCTTTTACATAGCTGCCTTGCTGTAAACAATAATTAAATACCACTCATCCAGATGTCTACTGTATTTTTGTGCTCTGCCCTTATTTAGCATAAACAGTATTATGAGAAATGTATAATAGGTAGGAAATTAAGTATAAACAGATTTTTCAGTTTCAGTTGAATGTTTTCAGCTGCACTGAACAGAGTAAGCATCAAGCATTTAAAAAGTTTCAAAAAACTAACTCGAGGAGGCTGAATAACAACAGTGAGATAAGATTAATATTTGCCTAATAATGTAAGTCCTTTATCTAGAGGAAATTCCTGTCATTGTATAGTCCCAGCTTTCCAATTTTTAATGTTGCATCATAACCCATTGGGCTCTGCTACCTTGTAATCGTCCTTCTTTTTAAAATTACTTCTGACAACATGATTAACTGAAAAGATTAATCAATGATGAAAAGAAAAATATTTTTTTCTATATTTAGTAAATGTAGTCCTGCCCAGATACAGCACTTGTTCGATCCTAACCGAGGGGTAATAATCAAATACGTGAATGCCAAACTAAATGTTCTTTGTTATTCTTACCTATGCAGTTTCTTAGGTGGGGGAGGTGGTGGATTGGGCTCATTGTTGGCAGTTCCCTTCCCTACTGCCAGCAGCTCTGATGAGCCGCCATGCAAGGGTTGCTTGGCTGGCATGCTCCCGATATGCTTGCCTTCCTCCTCTGCGCCGGTGCCCTCAGTCTCCCCCTGACAGGCACCATTGTTGGGGGCAGCCGGGGGGGCCGTGCCTGGCTCTGTCATCGGAGGGGGGCTGCTGTGGGCCTTCCAGTCCCTGGCCTCCTTCCACACAGCGGCACCATTGACCAGGCCTGTCACCCGAGAGGTTGTCCCCAGAGTAGCGGCCAGCTTCTTCTTCTCCCCATCTTTCCACTCTCTCTCCTCGTCCTCCTCTTCTTCCTCGATGCGGCAGTTCCAGCCAGAGCTGTGGTGTTGGGGCTTCTGCCAGCGGTCAGATGCTGCACTGTGGTGCTCTGTATGGACCTTGAAGTGGCCCTCTCTAGCAGAGACAAGGAAAAGCATGGGGAGTTCAGGGAGAGGGACGGGAGATGAGACGGACGGTGAGAGGCTCGAGGCACCAAGTTTGGGGAGTTCAGGAAGAGGGACTGGAGAGGACATGGATGGCGAGAGGCTAGATGTGCCCAATTTGGGGGAGCGCGTGTTCCTCTTTGGGGGAATAGGTGGGCTGGACTGAGGCTTGGGATTGAGGGTAGGGTTGATGCTGGCTTCTGTGGCCAAAGAGGGTGCGCTGTGGCTGGGACTGGGCCAGCGGAAGGCTGTGCTGCTGGGGTCTTTACGTGCTGTGGGGCTGAAGTGGCACTGTGTGCTGACGGCTGAATCGGGGCTGCTCAGGTAGAAAGTCCTGTTGTTCTCCTCTGTGTGAGCAGCCATTACAGTGATGGTGGCCCGTTGACTTTCTCCTGAAAGCTCAAGCTCAGGGCAAGAGGAGTTCTTACTCTGGTTCGGAGACTCTGGATAGGACTGCACTCCATTTCCATGCGGCCTGCGCTTTTTCTTGGTGCTCTCTGCATAAATGGGTTCTGAGTCCTTCCGTCCACTGGGAGAGTTGGGAGTTGACTGTGGGCCACCCATGGCTGATGGACTTTGAGGGCTCCCCGACCGGACTTGTCTTCCTCCCGACCCCTCCGCCCCAGGAAGCGAATCCGTACTACTACGGTAAGAACAGGAGGAGTCCGACAGGCTGGTCTGTTTTGACAGGACGGGAACAGAGTGGAGGGCTGGAGGACTGTGTATAGTGGTGTCCACACTTGAGGTTGTGGTGGGGAAAGTGGTAGAAGTGCTCGAAGTCTTAGTGGTAACAGTAGCACTGCTTGTACCATTGCTGTGAACTTTGGCAGGACTGGAGGGCACATTATCAACTGGTGAGGGTATCTCCACAGATGCCTGATGGGCTTCCTGATAACTTGCCTTGGTAGTCATGCCACCTCCGTTATAAGTGCTCTTGGTTCTAATCGTAGTTGTACTATTCTGCTGCCTTTGGGTGTCTCCATTGGCATTCTTTTTTAAACTCTGAGAACCTCTACCCTCATCTTGAGTGACAAAGATATTGCCAATGATCATGGAGTCTTTGGGCAGGATGCTGGGGGACAAAGGTGCAAATGAAAAGGAGTTGTTGTAGTCCATCTTGGTTTCAGGGCTCTGAAGAACCACGTCTCTATGGGACTTGTTGCAGCCATTACTATCGATATAAAGAGATGATAGGTCCAAGAGCTTCTTCAGGCCCAAATGCTCAACCGGGCTCTTTGTGTTCTCCTGTCACACATAAACATGAGTAGACATTAAAAACAGCTACAGATATCCAGATAGAAAGAACCCCCCCCCCCAGAGTCTGATACAGTAGTAGATAGAGGAATACAGGAAAGAGACATTTAAGAAATTCACCTGCTCTATGTTCATGTTGACATCAGGCGACTCGTTGGTGTCGAGGCTCATCATAGTGGGTTTGACAGCGATGGTTGGTTTGCTGTAGGGCGGAGGCGTCGTTACTCCAGCTTCTTCATCGCCCCCCAGGCCGTTCTTCAAACAGGTGGCTGGCACAATGCCATCAAAGCCACCGACGGTCTTGTGTGCGCTAAGCGGGTGGAAGCAGTTCTTACAAGAGCCGGGTTTCCACACGTGTTCTGCAAAGTCGCTGCACGCTGACATCTTTGGTTTACTGAATCAGGTTGGGTCAGAAGTGGCTGTGGAGGGATCTGGCAGATATGGAATGAACTGGCATGGCTGGGCCACACAAGGGTGTAAAGTCACAGGATGTTGATCACGAGGAAGCATGCAAAAGAGAGAAAAAGGAGAATTAGGTACATTGTTGAAAGAATTAAGTCCTCAAGTTTATATAACTGCTTTTTGCTCAAAGGTTGTGTCAAAATCATGACACAACCAAGTAAAACTGCTTGAATTGCATAAATACTACTGATATCTAAATGCCCCGTTTATATCATCATACTCATCATTCCATACTTTACTAATTCCATAATTATCCTAATTTTCAAAGCATCAAATTTTTCAAGAGACTGCTGCTCATTTTGCATAGGGATGAACCAAACCGATACAGTAACGTCCCCTGACACCGAATTTATTAAGCGCTTTGGATTTAGTTCGTCACATCAGTAATCCCCATTAAATACAGTTTCTTTACCAAGGTCGTATAAAATTCTGTGATTCTACCAGTCATTCAGTCATTGCAGGCTGCTCACTGTTCAGTACCCAAGCAATCCCTGGCCTCATATTACCTAAACTGAAAATGATTTCAATTAGTTCTACAAAACGATGTTTGCAGATTATATGTTCGGAAAAGAGAGAGCAATGATGACGGATCTGGACTCGATGGGTAACCTAAGTTGCGGTATCTCAAGAGAAAAAAAAGTTATATTGGTGCATCCCTAATGTTTTGCATTCATTTACTTTTTTTAATCTGCGATGTATGATTTTTCTGAGTAGAGATACGTTCTCTTTTTTAAAACCAGGTGGGTGAAACCAAAAATTCAAAAGTTCCACTTGAAATGTAAAGGCAGTGATGGGGGGGAATCCAAGCTGAAAAGTGTGTCTAAGCTCTTAGAAGACCTCCATCAGGATTTAAGTGTCATCTGTGGATGTAACTTAAGAAGAGCCGGTGTGGGCTGTGCTGCTTGTTCCCATGGCCTCCTAAATTAGAGGGTATGTGTTTTCTGTTCAACCAAAGGGCCTGCCGGTGTGAGCCTAGCGACATAAAAGCCCTCCAGAATCCTCTGCAGCCCCCGACACGCTAGAATAGACGGATGAGCCTCAAGCATCCCGGAGGTCGGAATGCCAGGAATGTCTTAAGTCTCACCAGGGTGAATCTCACACCCACGACACCCTCCCTTCCCCCTTCCACCTTCCACACACACACCTCCCACTCCACATGTGTGTCCTCCTCCCTCTCACAAACAAAACTGACCCACACACACACACACACACACACACACACACACACACCTCCTTCCTTTGCCACTCCTGTTTAACCGGACTGACAGTGAGAAGATCAACAGCATTTCAGAGGGATTGTTTGTCTCCTTGCATCTTGGTGCCGTTCTTTATGTCCCTTACACAGCCTTAATTGCCTCTCAATAAGGTGCCGCAGTGACACACAGAAACATTAGCTCACCATCTAGACTCATTATCGGAGGAAGCAGGAGTATGAATAGTTACTCTCCTAAGCGGATGAAAAAGGGTCTATATACGCACTCAGGCACCCTTAATATTACTTTTATATCAGGCATTCATTTAGCCACAGGCATTCTTAATTTCTGAAGTATTACATTGACTTATTCACAAAAATACCAGAACAAAATATAAGCAATGCTTGAGGCCGCTGCTAATTCCTGGCTCCAGTATAACATTACTACAGTGTAACCATAGGAATGAAGAGTTTTCCTGTAGATAAAGACAATGCATGTTTACACCTTTCTTTGTTCTGCCTGACTCAGTTTGAACAGGAAAGCAACCGCTAGCCCACTGTTTGTTTAACCGTTCCTGCCACAACAGAGGAAACGGAGTCTTGCCCAACATCTTATGGCGCTGTGCGTGAGTCACATGGAGTGATGACTGATCGCAGATGCACAGAGCGTTGGGCTACCAGGAACGATGCTAAAGAGAACAGACCGCCAGTCGAGAGCGGGTCTGAGGGGGAACTCTGGGACGATCCGGCAATAGCAAAAGCACAGACAGGCAGAGCACTGGTGTGGTAAGTTTATTAAGTTACTGAAATAACGGTTAAGTCCCTGAGCCGAGACAGTTCGGACTCTGCTGTTCCACTTTCTCGACAGGCAATGTGACAAAAACAGAGGATGCGAGGGAGGTCCGTCTGAGATGCCCAGCATTTTTTTGCGCTCTGTCTGTATCCTCCAGACGACACTCGAAACGCATCTCAAACTGCGCCTGAGTTTAGGTTACTCTGGCGCTTGTTGACATGTTCAGCCCTGCTTGTTTGAACAGCGATAGACCCTGCTGTCTACATTCCCCACACCTTTCTCAAGCTCAAGGTCCAATATTTCTCACTTCCTCTTGTAAAAACACACACACACACACACACACAGACACACACACACAGAACCACCAGTTTAGCCATACAACAAAATTCAAGCCCTGCCTGCATTAAGAAAACACAGACCTTGAAAAAATATCTCACTGGCGTGTTAGAAGTCAAGGGAGCTCGGAAAACAAGATGAGCGCAAGAAAAAACAAGGCTGGATGCTGGTCTGATGTGGAATTTACAGGCTTGGGTCTTAATAAAGACAGTAATAAACACATTATGAACTTTTAAGTCACAAGCTTCTTGTCCCTATGACCCCCTGTACATATAGACAGATGCTTGGCCACTAGATGTCTCAAAAACACATCCCTTTTTTTTTGCAGAGGAATTAGAATCCACTATCCTAATCTGATGGACTCAGAGGGAAGCTGGGGGGCTGCAATGCATTGAAAATGCGATGTGGGGAGGGGGGGGGGCTGGGAGCTAACGGTTTATTAAATAGCCCACAGGTATGGCGAGGGAGAGGAGTGATTAAGGTGAAGGTCGGAAGGCTTATCGACACTCAACAGCTGCTAAAACTGCACTTTGGCTGAATCCATCTGCAGCCACAGCTGCAGCAGCAGCAGCAGCAGCAGCAGCAGCAGCCACATGTGACCCCCCCAACACACCCAAACACACGCTTGGGAATGGGACAGCTCAGAGAGGGTTTTATTCTAGGGTTACTGTGACATAAACCCCTGCATTCTCTCAATAAGTCCTTTTATTTTCTGTTTTTGTGTTTTTTTGTTTGTTTTTTTTGTTAGTGTCAAAACTAATCCCACGCAGATTTAATTGAACGAGGCGCCCGTAGAGGAAAAGAAAAAGAAAAAGGGGGGAAAAAAAAGAAAAAGAAAAGAAAAGAACAGCCCTTCCTGGTCACAATAATTAGACACCAGCCCCTAATTCGCTCTGATAACCAGGTCACGTCGTGTGCGTGTCCGTCCACTTCCAGCACAAATTCTCCAACGAGCAACATTCGTCACGCCTGCCTCGCTCCCATTCATTCATTCATTCATCCATCCATCCATCCATCCATCCATCCATCCATCCATCCATCCACTGGGGCTCAACCTGCGTTTGGGGTTTTTTTCTGTTTTGTTTTGTTTTTTTTCTGTCGATACTCACAGGGAATTTCCGCAAAAAAACAGCCCAAAAAACAAAACAAAAAACCCCCAAAAATCCAGAAAAACAAAAACCAAAGAAACTTGCGACCCCTTTGACAAATACCCCAAAACTTCCAGGTTAAGACACAGTTATTTGAATGTTTCAGTCGCAGGATACTTCGCTCTAAACTCGCTTTGAGCCACACAACCCCCACGTGTTTCGGTTCGAGACCCTTTTTAAATAAATATTCTTTATTATTATTTGATAACTGAAGATTTGGCTAAACGACACTTCCCGACAAACCTGTTTCAAGATCGGAAGGGAGGGGGGAAAAAAATACATCTTTATGTCCTCGAAACCGGGAAAAAATGGCCATGTTGTGATCACCTGCTGTAACACACCGGAGGGACAGATTCTGTAACACCGTAACAACTTGACTCAAACTGTAGCAATGGAAAAAATAAATAAATAAAAGAAGAAATAATAAACGGAAAAAGGAAAACGCCTGCTACACTGTGACCGAGGTTATCTGCCGCTTACCTGCTCGGACTTTCTCTTCCCTGGCAACACAAAAGGTCTCCAAAGAAAAAAATTAACAACACAACTGTATCGGAGCGTCTCCTCCGATCCCCGCATCCGCCTCCGCGTATCCCGCAGGCGACGGGTCAATAACCCGGGAGACTGTGCCGCCGCTGCCCGCTGCCTCCGGTCCGTCTGCCGCGGCTCCGGCCGGACGCAACATCAACGCCAACGCCAACGCCGCCGTCGTCGTCTCCGCCGCCGCTGGTGCCGTGGGGCTGCGCAGAGGTGGAAGTGGCCGAGGCGGAGCAGGGGTCCTCCGCAGCGAGCGTGGGGAAGAGCACAGGGAGGTGGGAGGAGCTCCTCCGCCAGCCGCGCAGCCCGGCCGGTGGCCACGCTCGACGGATACTCACCGAGGCACGTCCGTCCCACTGGCTGTCACAAGGATGTTTTCTCACTGTAAACACGCGGCCCGGGCTCCCGGCGTGTCTCTGCAGAAAATTACAAGACTGTGTGTGTGGGGTTTTTTGGGGGTTTTGTTTTTTTTTTTGCAAGTTCTGTAAAAATCCACCATTGTTCTACAGTTGTTGCTTAATGCTACAAAAGATTTGAGGTCAACCAAAAACAGAAAACACTTCTTGGTTAAATAATCCACTGGGTTGTGCAGGTTTATTCTGCAACTAATGAATCTGGGTCAGAGGCTCCTTGATGTGGGGAAGGTGGTTGTATACCAACTTACCTATTTTTTTTTTTTTTTCTGCTGTCACCTCCCTCCCCCTGCTACCCCGCCTCCAGCTCCAGCCCCTGCTTCTGTTCATCATGGCTGGGGTGACAGAGTGACAGGAAAGCACTGCCGCTGCTGCTGAGCCAGGCCGGACCCCTGCTGGTTTCCATTACAGGCAGCAAAAGGAGAGGCAAAGCTCACAGAGCGACAAACACAGCCGCTGTGTTGGAGGAAGGCGGCCATGCGTAGAGATTAACCTTTTAACCGAGCATGTCCTCTCATGTCTTGGTGAGAAATAACCCTCAAACAAGGTATTATCTGTTGGCCTTTTGACTTATTAAACAGAGCCACTGAAACACCTTCAGGTTCTGCTGGATTTTGTGTCCTGCTGCATGCTCTGCTCTTTTAAGTGTATGATAAGGAGGCAAGAGAAACACTACTTGATGAGGGATGGAGAAAATGTCAGAAAAAAAGCCCGGCACTAGATCTCTTAACCCCCCTAAAATCAGGCATCCTTTTCCTCCGCTCCGAGCATCCCATTGGAATGCTTTAATTCTTGCAATGGAGACATCCTTGCATATGAATCAATTGGACACAGATCCCGCCAGTTTCCTGAGCCTCGTGCGAGGATTTATTGCAGAGCTGAGACAATCAGTAGAAGTGGCACAGTAGAGACTGGATCCTGGGAAAGTGATGTCTTTTACAAGACCACCTGTTGCATTTGGGGAGCGTCACGGTCCTCTCAAGATGATTAAACGTGCGTTGCATTGCATCTATTTTTGGCAGTGCAGAGCATGTAATAATTCTGCTAATGGGGTAATCCAAATGACTTCTCTCCTATCAATATGAAGGGGGGGAGGCTTCTAGACATATTCTGCTATTTGGATTCAGCCTGTTTGCTGAGGTGTGCATGTAAACCGCAAAACAAATCATAATCTTTATCTCACTAAATTCTTTCAGCAAGTCATGTGTCCTCCTGTACTATTGATGTGTGTACTTGTGCTGAGAATCTTCTCTATAACTGTTTGTGGTGTCAGTCTGCAAACTTGCAGGAAAGGCTGTCATATAAAACTGTTATCTGAGACAAGACAAATCTTCTATCACAAGAGGTCAAGATTTTTGGGCTGAGATGTTGTGGGAACATTTAAAATAGAGGAGCACAGCAGAGGGGGAGGTTGAATCCCTTATAAACAGCACAGTACTGGCAGTCATTTTCCCACATAGTTTTCTTCTGTTGAAATGACAGAGTAAAAGAAATCACAAGGGTGAGAGTGAAAGGTGTGTGGTCGTGTTGGGGGGGGGGGGTCATTCTATTTGGCTAGATCCTTCCTTGATTCACACATTATATCAACCAAACCATATTATATCTATAAATTATTACTGACAACTTAAATATGCCATCAGTCTTCACATAATACAAACACTTCCCAAGGTCTTGCATGTGCTGGCATGAGGGTGAAGTCGCCTGCGTGCACCGCATCCCGTAAAACCTTTGGAACTGCTCATCTTTTATAACGTTCCCTTAAATTATGAAGGGAGTCAGAGCTGGTTAATGTTCAACTGGCTCCCTCACCCTGCGCACTGATGAATTAGCAGTTTGTTGACATGCTGCAGGCTGCTGCGAGCGTGTGTGTGTGTGTGTGTGTGTGTGTGTGTGTGTGTGTGTGTGTGTGTGGTGCTTGTGTGTGTGTTTGTGCACATGAGATGGAGAGAGAGAGAGAGGGACCGGGATAGAGGCAACCAATTTGCACACTGCAACATGAGGAGAGGAGCCAATCAGAAAACTGCCCGGGTCCAGGCCACAGATGCAGCGTCCGGATGCTGAAATATGAGCGGCCCTCTTGACCACTCCACATTATGTGTGTTGTTTGCATCTCTCTATCTTCACACTCCTGCACATCTACACCATGGTAGATGGTGTAACATCAACAAAGTGCAGAGCTCAGTGGAAAAAAACAGAATATTTAATGCAAGATCTTAGAGACAGATCCAGCTATGAATAAGAAGATGGATTAGGCTCGACACGCCTACATCCACGTGTCCGCTGCTTTGCCGACATTCAGACTGCTGTACCTGCGCTCTTTTTTCCTCAGCTCGAATCAATTATTAAAGGGACAATCATCTCAAATTGAATTCAGTGAGAAGACCGAGTGGGTTTTAATGTAAAGTAGCGAGAAACTGACTTTTCTGGGGGCTGAAGGAATTACTCAGGTCAGGACCAATATAATCTATATACTATACTACTATACACTAATACAGGATAGGACCGAGACTATCTCTCCCTTAGAGTCTACTGTGAGTCGTGATAAGTAGGGTAATATTAGAGCGCTGGGATTCCTCCGCATAATAAGAGCTGTTCGTTCATTTGTCTGACAGGTTTTTGGCCAAAGTTATTGCTTTTTTTTAATAGTAAAATGGTGGTTACTGGTTTGTCTATCGTAGTCATCTATGCTGTGATGACACATCTGCTTGATCAGTCACCATCCGCATCAGTGAAACATGCAACCCGAAAGTTCCTTTGAAGATGTATATCTAGTATCAGCTCTCCTGAGCAGAACCTGAAACTAAGTTCTATGAACTTGTACTACTTTCCCAGCAGTGGAAACTGAAATCTCCAACCACAACCATCTATGTGAGCGGGCATTGTTGTTCAGTGTGAAGCCTCTTCACATTACATGAGCTCTTTCCCAAAAGGAGAAGTTCAGAGTTTTTTGCCCTCTTGCACTGTTTGTTTGGGCTAAGTGACAAACCAGGTACTGGGCTGCTCGGGTGTCTGTCGGTTTTCTGTGTGTCACTTCCCATTACCACAGCAGGCCCCATAAATGATATCCTGTCACGACACCAAAAGGTCTTTGTTTGCATTTGGACTACGTGAAGAATACGCTGTAGTCATTCACTGGGGACATCTGACTTCCCATTCGAAACTCAGTGCTTATCTAAAAAAAACAAAAAAAAATCTGCTCCACTTAAATCTCAAGTGTGATTTGAACATTTTAAACAGGTGCTTGAAATGAAAGACGAAAGAACAGAGGAACTTCTTTTTGGTGGCGTCCTGTTTACTGCTCGTCGGAGACGCTACAAAGAGCAAGAGGGGCAGAATGTTCACCAGCTCCCTCAGGACTCACTTTCTTCTCCGCAGGTCGTCCCTCTTAAACCTGATCATTCAAAGGTAACCCCCTCGTGTAACCGTATGCCTCTGGGAGCCGGGCAGCAGGAATTAATTGTGTGTGTGTGTGTGTGTGTGTGTGTTTCTGTGTTAGTGTGTAAAAGGGAGAGGTGGGTGTCAGATTTAGTGCCGTCTCCCCTCTAGGTTGCCATGGCAGTTTGTAGAGGAGTTGGTGTAGTTAGGAATGCAAAGATAACGCAAAGCAGAGCCACACCTCATACACACACACACACAAACATAGATATGCACACACAGACAGGAGTCAAACAATACACACAATCCCACCCTGTATACCTTCTATCACCTACACAGTCTCCAATGACGATATTTTTCCGCTGCCTCCATCGTTGCATTCCTGTACCTGCCCCTACAGGTTTAGCCTCTGATTATGAAACACACACAAAACACTGAGACAGTTTCTTTCACCATCAACACCTTAATTTACCCTGGTTACTCATAATAGTTTAAGATACTGTATAACTCGAAGTCTGATCATGAGCTATCTCATTCCGAAACTTTGCACCGGTACTTACCTCCAGACATCTCAGGGTACTTTATCACACTTGTATCGCTTAGTAAAGTTACTATAGCAACAATACTGGGGCTTTAATAGAGGTTGTCCAGTTAAAAATCGGACTTATTTCTTTAAAGGTCACATGTTCTCTACACTGACTTTTGGAGGGAAAAAAAAACACTTTCAAAGCTTGAGAGACACAACTTATAAGTGCAAAAGATGAACAGCTGCTCCAGTAAATAAACAGTTTGTTGATGAGAAGACAAAGGATGAAGTCTGTGTACATGAACATATAAGGAGAGGAATTAAGTATGAGTCTCCCAAGGGGTGAAAAAAAAAAATAATTGAGAGAGTTCCAGCAAATTAATTTACTCATTGTCTCAAAAAGAGTTAGATGAGTAGATAAATGTCACCCTCATGTCAGTGCTTTTGGTAAGGAGGTGATTAGTTCAGCTTAGGTAACAGCTACCAAGTATAGTGACTCTGTTTGCCGAGAATTACTTGGGCTACAGGAGATACCTTCCAGTATAACCACAGATCGTAATTTTTCAGGAAAAAAAACGAGATATAATGTTTTTATTCGGGTTTTATGGGAATTGGTTGCATTATTTTTGGACTTTGAACATAGCATTTAAACCAGTTCAGGTTTTGGATGAATTCAGCAGCTATAACATGGGAAAATGTTCCCAACTGCAACAACAAAGACAACATTGTGACTTTGCCGCAGCTTCCATTGGCATCTCTGATCAGCTTCTACATGGCAATGGAGGGAGAGGCTTATGGGTTCCATGGTATTTACAGCCATACTATCAGACATTGTCTCTACGTTGAAGAACACTGAGGATATCAATAATCAATAATCAATAATTTACAGTGAGGAAAAATACACCCTCCCACTTTGCTGTCCTACCTTTCGTACTGTTTTGAAACCGGAGTTGAACTACTGCTATATTTTAAATTGTCACAAAATGGTTTTAATGGATGCCTGCCTGGCAATCAGAACACTTTTTTTAAGTGATGGAAAAAAAAAAAACTAGATTATTACTAAATTATACTATTGATTATTACTGGATAAATCCACACAGGATGATAACAACAAAAATTAAACATGTTTCCTGTTTATTCTAGCGAAAGTGTCCAGTCAAAATCCTATTACAATCCACCGAGTCGAAGCAGATAGATTTTTGCTATCAGGCAGACATGTCTGTCAGGCATTGATACAGAGACGTACCAGCTGGTCAGCTGGTGATTGGCTGTTCATCTGGCTCACACACATCCTGCACTAATACCTATTGCACACCGCTGACCTGTTTGTCCTCGGATTGGGCTGCTGCCCTGCTCGAATACTTAACACAGAAAAACACAAATGTGAATGTTAGCGACAGACACACAAACACATACACACACACACACACACACACACACACACACACACACACATACCCACATACCCACACAGACACACTGGCACACTCACACACACGCTAATACACACACACACAGAGCCATCTGCCCGATGCATTTGCTGTCTACAGATGCTCAGGTCAGACCAAGCCTCAGCTATCATAGCAGGACCCCAGGAGTGTATGAGTTCGTGGGTTCATTTGGGGGGGGGGTCTCAGATAATTTTAACAAGCTTGTCTCTCTCACATACACACACACACACACACACACACACACACGTAACTGTAGGAGCTTTGGTCAAAAGCAAAACAAAACAATACACTTCTATTTATTGTATTTTATCTAGGAAAAACCTTTTTAAACCAAAGCACAAATCATTATGTTTTATCTATGACTGTAGTCTTTGTGAGATTTAATATAAGATATATATATATAAGATTTGCAGCAAAAGCATTAATAAGTGAAATAAGCAATAAAGTTGAGAAGATTAGATGTGGAAATAGGTTCAGGGCTGAAGCGGAGCAGATGACTGAAGTAAAATCAGGACCTTCAAAATGTAATAGGCAACATTTCTAAATAAATGCAAAATGGCTGCATTTTTATTCATTCATTCATTCACTGTAAATGTAGCCAGAAAAATCCTGAATCTTCTAATCGCGGGATGCAATAATATACAATCGCAATATATAGTGAAAAATATAAGAAAATTATAATGTCTGCCATCAGTGCAGATCAAAATGAAAAACCACAATCAATAGCCTCATTTAGTAAAGATGAATTAATTTCATTCCATTTGCGACTTATCACCTTTTGTAAAGTCATCAAAATCCTTCATCAGTAGTATGGACACTTACCAGCTCCAGCCTGCGAATTCTTTATAAGCTGAGTCAGATTTATATTCTACAGCCTCATCACAAAATCTTATGCAATGCAGTATAAACAGAACAGAAAGGAAAGCATAAACGAAATGAAGAAAACCAGAGGTTACGAGGCAGTAGGTTATTCAGGAACACAGGTCTCTCGGGCTGTGCTTCATAGCTCTACTGTACAGTAAGTGAGGAGACAAACAATTAAAAAGGGCAATAACACGAACAATAAAAAACAGCAATGTTTACTGACTGAATCTTCAGGATTATTTATTAATACCACTACAAGTTCTTAGCTCTACAAGCTAAGAGAGTGAACCCATCATTTTTCTTTTCTCGAAAAATAGCTCTTCCCATTTCTATACAATGATGTTCTACTGTAATAGTTCAAAGTATGCACGGCACGCATTGTTGCGAGAGATCCTCAAATTGCAACTCAAATGGATCTCTAGTTCTGTAAGATCGCAAATTTAGCAACAGCTGGTCTGGTCTTTTGCTGATTTCAGCTGTTTCAGCTCACAGTCGCCTCCCCGTCTGTCTCAAAGGTTTCCCAGAAGATTGATCCTTGGGCGAGTGTTTACAGTAAGACGCCGACAGCCCTCACAGTCGATCAGACTGACTTTGACTGACTGGATGTGCAGTCTCTCGTTCCCTCTCTCGCCCTCTCCCTCTCTCTCACAATATCAAGTAAGCAGCATATAGGACACTATAGTATCTCCTTTTTGATCGGATTATTTGGAAGCTTTGTGTTGCCTTTTCAGATTCAGGCTTGCCTGAAACAAGAATTTTAAGAAGTGTGAAGGATGTAGTTGGCACAGATATGTGAACTTTGTGAACACTATGTGACCACTTGTACATTCTCAACAAAGAGGGCTAAGGACCAGTTCCTTAACTAGCTCTTTGGTCGATAATAACAACCCTCTTCAAGTTGTTATCCACTTACTGCCACGTATAGTGAAGCATCACAAGTTAACAACTTTCTAATTGTGCTCTGCCTTTGAAAATGAGCTACTATTAAACGTAACACGGTCCAGAGCAAAAGCTGGAATCGATTCCTCTGACCAGCTGACTTCGCTTTGACTCGTCTCTTTCTTTGGGAGCTGCGAGCCCGACAAAAACAAGTGATCAATTGAAAGGAACGACAATACCCTCGATTAGTTAGACGGAGGCAGATCAGATTGTGTAGTTGTCGGTTAGCAGGAGGTCTTTTTGACTCACAAACACTCGCAGGACTCCAAACAAAGCCCCTTCTTAGCGAAGTGCCTGAGGCTCCATATAGAGCAGAGCTGTGTGGGGATGAGTAGCGTGTGAATCACGCTTGGTTCACAGACGCACGTTCGCTCCAGACCCCCCCCCCACCACCACCACCACCACCACCACCACCACCACGTGATGCCTCATCTCTCTGACCTCTGATGACCTCCCGGAGGTCAGCATGACTTTATATCAAGTCATACCCCATAGGCTGGAGCGCCGTTCACTAACAGAGCTGTGGTTTCCAGCCCTCATGTGCAATGCAGTGCAGAGGATTATTTTAGTGCTGACTGGCGTGATTTATTCATTTGTCCCATGGTTGTATGTTTACATATGTATATTGCTGCATATGCATTTATTTTTTATCGTCTTATTGAATCCTCCCTCTCTTTGTGTCCTTTCATTACGGCTTTTCATGAGCTTGTTTCAGCTCAGAAATATCTCTCGATGGTTGTGGACCTTTGCATGAGAAGCTCATCTCTTTGCACGACATGGGATCTAATGTCTGGAGAAATTTCGATGGCGCTGCAACCTCAATTGAAGGATCACTGCCAGATGCATTGGTGTACAAATGCCCCTATCACTGCCTGACACTGTCAACTAGAAGTACAAATATTTTTGTAGTTTTTATTGATATATTTTTTTTTTTGCCAATGAGGTCATAATTCCTGCAAAGGGTTATTTCCAGTGGGGATGTTTTTCCCAGTGAACAAAGTGCTACATTCTTGTACCGCATGGAAGTCGTAAGGAGGTGTGTGGGCTGAAGGCTGGAATTTCACATGTTCTTAGGTTTAGGCAACTAAAGCATTTTGGTTCAGGTTAAGGAGAGATTGTGGTTTTCTTTTAAATGCTAATAAACACCTTCTGTCTTGTGCTTCAAATCACTATGGGCCTTTTCTGTACTAAACCAAGACCTCTCTCTATCTTTGACCGAGTGAAGTCAATGGCTAAACATAACCTTAAAAAGTTAATTGGGCTCAAGTTGCCATGAGCAGATATTGTAGGAAAATTAATTAAAACAGGCACAAACTGTAAAATGTTTTAACGTAGTGCCTGTGTGCAGCACACACTATTAGCGTAAAGGCTTGTTGTAATGGGAAGATATTACGAACAGCCTCGGAAAAGAAGTTCAGTGATTAACACACAAAGAGTGATAAAAAAAGGGGGCGATGAGAAAAAAAAGGGGGAACTTTGCAACTATAGAAGCAGACTGCCATGTAATTATAACAGCAGATGTGGAAAAGACGCGTCTCATAAAGCCAGAAACTGGGTGTGATTTGCGTCTGTCTTATTGTCCGCTTGTTAAATCTGTGATTTTTGCGTACACAGACCGAGTGGGATACAGAAGTAGACCAAGGGAGGAGGGTGAACTGGGACAGAATCAGTAAACAAAGACAGTGACATTTTCAGCATGTAAAAATAGCCAAGCGTGTTTTCAGAAATAACTTCTGTCTGTCTGTGGAACATAGATGAAGAAGGCAGTTTTCGACAGTTTTACTTCTCATTTTATTTAGATGTTGTGGTTTAGTGCTGTGTTTATATTGCTGCTTTATATCTGTGTCAGAGTGCATCGAGTTTGTTGGTTGTTCTAAGTTTAGCAGAGGTTTTTTTTTTTTTTTTATCCCCACAATGACCTGTTTTTTTGTTTTTTTTTTGGAAGCCGACTTGACGTATACGACAGCGAGTGTGGTCAACTGCGCCGCATGACAGGAAACCAAAGTGTCTGGTTTAGCAACAGTAAGTTACTCTGGATATTGCCAGGTATTACCACTATTACACAAACCTGAGACTATACTCAAAATCTGAAGTATTCATCTTCCCATAGAATTTGAGTTAAATTATTGACAGAGATATGACATAACTGTGGCTCACTAGGTCCCTCTATACTGTATTCTGAGGCATTTCATATCTTGTCAGCTTCTAAACTGCAACTCGATCACTAAACCTTGAAATTCCTCACGAGCCAAAGTCTGCTCGGGTTGTAGGGAACCCGTCAGACCACTGATTCCTCACACGCTTACTTTTGTGTGTTGATCCAGAACCGAGACAAAGGGCCAGGGTTTAGTCAGTCATGCATGTTGCTGTGTTTATATATCTCCTCTTAAGAACAATGACATCAGTGTTGAAACCAAGCGGAGTCAACTGGATAGGAAACATTTTGCAGGCGCTTGATACTCAGATTCATACAATGTGTAAATGGTCTGTGACAGCTAATTGCTACAAAGGGCCTGGGTGTGAAACCACATTGCTGTCTTACTGCAAAAGACTTGCCTGTGAGAGAGAAACACAGCCCCAGTGGTATTAATGTTAACTAAATTCAAAGGAAATCGATATGGGAGGGTTATTATGGTGCAGGAGCATGGAGCA
Organism: Istiophorus platypterus; assembly: GCA_016859345.1. NCBI lineage: Eukaryota > Metazoa > Chordata > Actinopteri > Istiophoriformes > Istiophoridae > Istiophorus > Istiophorus platypterus. The sequence continues at coordinate 8,786,818 of CM029128.1, read as the reverse complement.
AAAAAACCTTTCAAACACGCAGGAATCAAAACATACGCTCGGCGTGGAAACCAGAATAGACTGTTAATGAAGCATATTTTTATTTCCTTCTAGCAATCCTGTTGTGATTGGTAAACCTGTTTTACATTTCCAAGTCTCACACTGCGAGAAGTGTCAAGCTTTCCCTCTCTCTCAGTGGGTTGTCTCATCTGCATTCAAATCAGCCGATGTCTCTTTCTTGTCTCTTGTTGCTTATCAGCAGCAGCTGTGGTAGTAATATCATGATTGCTGATCATCATTTTAATGATGATTACCATGATTATCATCAATTTTGCACATGAATTCTTCTTGACACATTTTAAAAACAAAATATATACATATATATATATATATATATATATATATATATATATATCTTCTCCAGAAAATGCTTTCCTTTGAAGATTTGTCTGGTCCTCTGCTCAATATGTTCAATATGTAATCAATCAGTCGGAGATATCAAATATAATCAGCGTTTTTTTGATATAATAACTTGAGGCAGTTGTGGAAAGCCTATGGCCACACAGATGATATACTCCCATTACTGCTGACAGTAGACATCCAGGTAAATAATCATCCTTCTGGCAAATGTTTATATCTCCCAAAGCTACAGCTTTGCTCCATTTTAAATTTTTATAAGGAGCGATTCAATACCTTTGATCAAGCGGAGGGGAAAACTACACACCAAGAAGAGCATAATGCGGATGTTAGTGTTAGCTCTTAGTTGAGCCGGAGGGATCCGAGAATGAGGAACTGGGAGAGTGTAAACAAAATATAACTCACCATAATTTTATTATGTTATGAGCGCAAGAGATCAGATACTCAAAAACCTATTATAAACGAACATATTCCTTTCAAGTTAATTAAATGGGCTTGATATGGTATTGCTGTGTGTGCGTGCATGCGTGTGTTTGTGTGTCTGTGTGTGTGTGTGGGTGGGTGGGCGTGCATGTGTGTGTGTGTGAGGGCGTGCATTAATCGCAATTACTTTTTAATGGCATGAAACAGGGCTGTGGACACAGGTCTCAGAGGAGATGGGAGAATGATGCATTAACCTCTGCTGCACCCAAACACCTGCCCACCAATTTAACAAGAGAGAGGAGACGGGACACGAGGATCCTTTGAACGATTTTGGAACACATGCACACACATACAAACCAGTGATATATGTATACATACATATCTGTTATTTCCTAAGGCTGGTCAGTTGAGCCGGTGTGGGAAAACGTGACTGTTAAAGAAGTTTAAAAATTAATGATGACGACTCAAACGAGTGCCATGCCACACCGAGAGCTACCCTAAATGAAAGTTGTTAGACTGACTCCATGCAGAAACTGCAAAGCATCAATTAATTAACATACAAAATACATTAAAACAGACAAAGGCAGTGACAATGATGTGGAAACCCCTTGCCGACCTTATGTTTGCCACTGTCATCTATAATGTAACAGGGGCACATCTGGCACTCAGTGCCATTATACCATTGATGGCTGACCACTAACTTGTACACATATAATCTTTCATATTTGAACACTTAAGTTGTTCTTTTTTTATCTCCCCCTAACAGATAAGAAACATTCTTGTTCCTTTTGCCATGTTTTTATTCTCAGCTGGGAGAGACCAAGAGATCAGGAGTTAGTTTGGTTAAGCAACACCTCAACACCCACAGTGGTTTGTGGCTTTATGCAACAACTTAGTTATGATAAGCTTGAGGAAAATTTATTCTGGGAAAAACTGTTTCTGGATTAAGACATAGGAAAAGAAGGAGAAGGAAGGATGGCAGAAATGTAAACAGATAAATGTAACAAGAAAAAAAATCCTGACGATAAATCATATGGGCTTATGACTAATTTAATAATTCAGATTGAGGATGATTTTTTTGGCCCAAGGGCTTTTGAAGAGAAGACGGGAAAAAACACTCACTTACAACCCGTCTACCCGGGAGATCGCATTACCAGCCAGTGCATTAGGATAATGAGAGCACCTGCTCACCCTCATAGTTGTTATCAGACACTGAATGGAGGTCACAGTCTGCAGTGTAAAATTAAAATGTGGTGATTAATAATTATGTGCTTGAGATTAAGCTGTAATAGAAAACAGCATAAAGGTAAGTACAGTTTCACAGATTGTGGGTAATGACAGAAATCACTACTACCACTATCAGCAATACAACTCCTACTGACAATTACAATAATAATAACAGTAGTGTCTGGGGTTGGAAGATGATTAGATTACATAGTATAAAACTAATGTTAAACACTATTTTGTTTTGCTGGATGTACTTTTTTTGTTTGTTTGCAGAAAGGTATGAGAAAAATAGTAACTACTTAAAGGAATAGTGCACCATTTTGGGACACCACACACTCTCGTTTTTTGTGCATTTGAACAGGTCTATGCTACGCTAAGATAATTGGCTTCTATATGTTTGCCTTATTTTTAGCATACATTCATTAGAGTGGCATCGATCTTCTCACCTAGTACGTTTCCCAAAATATCAAACTATTCCTTCGTCTAAAACACCACGAATGCGCATGATGCAGTATATTTTGGGATCAACCTTCTTTTCACTGCTAATCTCCTCAGTTTACACCAAGGAAATCAAATCCCTCCCCGATTCCTATAGTGGTTTTCTGGGTCCCTACACATGCACTGGGCCCCGGCAAACTGGGATTTAACGAGTTACAGCAACCATCCAACCAAGCTTAATGAGCACTGTAAAGTGTCAAAGCACACGGTCCCAGAGACACACAAACTTAACTTTGAGGCATGTGAGTTGTCGGACAGTGCACACACACACACTCAGTCACACATAGTCTGACCTTATTTAATGTAAGACACATGTTAAATGTAAAAACTGACATAGTTCTGTTTTTTGGAAGCTGTTATGTCAGATTCACCCCTGATCGCATAAAAAGGGGGGGGGGGCAGCCACAGAATAAATAACCACAAACATCCAAATCTACCCACAGAGGAAGTACCGTCCTTGCTCCCAGATGATCTCGCTGATCCTCGGTCCATAAGGAACATGCCATTTCCCCATCAATACTCACCACAAGAACCCCAGAACGCTTTGGCTTCACATATCAAACAACTTCCAGATTAACGGCAGGGCGAGGGAAGCCACAACAATAGCAGGAATATTAAAAGCAGAGTTTGCCTCGGACTGCTGCGCTCAGCAGAACGGAGGATTGTCCGGGGTTATTATCACTGAGAATGGGAGGAAAATCGGGTCATGAAATTTGATAGTGGGAAACAAACTCAAAGCTACTTCATCTTAAAGAGGATAGAGCACATACAGTGACAAAACAAAACCTTTTTAGAACCTCTGAGCTGGTTTCAAAGGCTTTATGAATTATACAGATTCCCTTCCATCTGTTTGGGAATTCCAAAACAGCTTCCCAGGGAAACTCTGAGACTCAACAAAGCCCCAGTTTTATCTGCTTTCAGCTAGTAAATAGAAAACTACATTCATTGCTTATTTATCCCCAGCTGCAGAGGGTTTGTAGTATAAACAGTTGGCAAACTGGTGAGACAGGGGAACATTTGGAGTTCTGTTCCACTTTTCTGATTTCTGATGCATTAGGAAAAAAAAAAGAAGAGGAAGATAAGGTCCCAAGGATGGTGGGTGGTCTGGTAAGAAATCTACATCTCTTCCTCTATCTGTATTCCTTTTTTCTCTCATATTCAGTCTCTTGACCTCATCCAGGCAGGGCCAAGAAGAAGAAAGGGAAAGCTTTGCTGTCTTAATAAGCACCTGTCTGGAGAAGGGGGTTGGGAGTTTGGGGGGGGGGCAGAAATTCCTGTCTGGTGTCTGCGTTTGTGCAAGATTGTGTGTCCGGTAAACCCCATCACAACGGAGTAACAGCGATCTCTTGTCGTTTGTTGACAGAACAGCCACAGGTGCAGGTTTTTCCTGCTCTTTCCCACTCTTTACCCTTCACTCTTTTCGGGAGCGTGTTCAGTTCAGGGTTTCGGCCGGGGCCCTTTCAGAGGCAAATGTTTGGGTACAGTTGAGTCTTTGTGTCCCTTCTCAACATCTCCAGTCTCTCTCTCTCCTCGCCTCTCAGACTCGGTTGGGAAGTTATTCAAGAATTAGATACGGGAACAAATGGCTTGACTACAGGGAGGCAAAAATCTGTTTGTCTGCTGCCTGAAAAAAGAGTATGGAGGAAAAAACATGATGAAGTCATTAGTGAGACAGTTTAGAAAAAATACCATAAACTGACAACCATTGTGATGTGTTACAAAATTATCTTGATTTAAGTCTCTAACCCTAACCCTAACCCTAACCCCAAGATTTAATCTAAAAGATGTAAAAATAAGTTTGATTTTATAGAGACATTTTTGAATGAGATTTAACTATTTCAAGGTGGACGTATCTACAGCAGCACATTTAAACACATTTAAACAGAGAGGAACATTCTATTTGATGAGTTTGTTTGATGAGGAATGACTTTTTGTGAATGCCACAAGATTCAGGTATTGGCCCTGTCATTTAAAACAGCAAATCTTTTCATTCTAATGGCACCGCATCAGTGGATTTGCTTGTAGCAGGGAAGTATTTGTAAATTAATTTGTTGCATCCAAGTTCAACTTTAGACAAGTTTGTCACGAGAATCTGTGCAGTTGAATAGTAGGAAGCTATATTGACAGTCCTGATCTTTGAGAGTCAAAAATAAAGGAGGCTAATAGAAGCTTATTAGCTGTGTTGCACACTCGGCGCTCATTTAACCTCCTCTGTTGAAGTATAAACAGATCCACAGAGGAGAATTGTTGGGACAGGAGTCAATAGCACAAATACATCTTTTGAATAAACAGTGTGAACTCATTATCCCTCTTAACAACCACGCTAGCTCTGGTAAATCCCCCCCCCTTCAGTAACTATTCATTGAATGAAAATGGAGACCAATGTTGAGAACAAATGGCCGGATAAAGAGAAAACAGAGGAGGAAATACTGTGACTGCTACACTAACCTGGCTGGCTAGCATGTCAGCGGTTAGTTCACCAGTACTTGCAGTAGTTAACTGATGACCCCTGCGAGTTGTCCCCAAGGCCACCGAGCTTCAGGAGCCACTTTCTGGTGCGACCGGGCCTTAACGCTGATCTGCCTGCAGACCTTGTAAAGACCTGGGTTGAGATATCAATTGAAACCCTTGGAATCAATCTGTTTGCTTTGGTTTTGAGTTAAAATAGATAAATGGGTTCGTAGCCCTCTTACTGTAGCTGGATTGGCTCTAATGCTCCAGGCCTAATCAATAGTCCAGAGTCCAGTATGTACCAGGCTTACCAGGTAAATTCCCTAAAAGTGTTCTGCAATAACTGTTTAATAATTGCAATATTGATGTTTTCATTCTAGAGCATATTAGATCTCTTTTGTAAAAATTAACTACAGTACTGTACAAGCTGATGCCTGCTATTTTTAAGCAAGATGATAGTAAACAAATGAATTGAAGATATGAGGATGATACTAAGTAGAGCATTGTGGTGAGGTAGAGGGAAGAGAAAGGAAGAGAGGGACGAAAAAGTCAAGGAGAGAAGACAAAAAGGGGAAAAAAAAGAAAATCCTGAGTGATGAGACAATAGACAAGATCTTCCTGTTGTGCAGACATCAGCAGCAAGGACACCCCCTCCAGATGGGGACCTCAAATGCACACACATTCACAAAAACAATAATTCAACAAGATGGAGAAAACTTTTGCCTGATTTGGCCTCGGAGAATAACTGCACATTGTTCTGTGTTGCACTTCACGTCATCTGAAATGAGACGGAGCAAGCGGAGCAATAAACCGCATCGCTGCGGGACAATTCTGATTGCTTTTCTAAAACTGCAACAGAAGTGCTGAATCAGAGAATGAACACCACGCAATTACACTGGCCTCCAGCAATAATAGATTATTCAAAGACAAAGAGACTGACTCTGCCGCTTGGAAAAGGGGGAAAAGAAAAACTCTCCTCTTAATTGTCTTAAAGACTCATGGATGAGGAAACACACTGAAATTTTCATTATCTATTTCTTGACAAGGCTGATATTTGCCAATAGGTCACAAATTTACGGGGAAACAATATTCTGGTTTGTGTGGAGGTTTATTTATCAATCTATTTATTTATTCATTAATTTTACAGTTTCAGAATTATTTGCTAATCCAAGGTCAACGCTGCTTGTAATACAAAAAACTGCAGTAGTTGTTCAGTTTTCAATATTTCATTCTAAGTGAGCTTTACGCTAAAAAGTAGAATCTTGCTGTTGGTAACAGTGCTGGCCACCAGGCCCCTATTCCAGGATAATTAAATGGCTGTATCAGACAGTTTAAACACTGAGGTCAATCTCAGACAGTGTTTATTATTTCTGAAGTCAAACCAGAACATTTAGACCTTGTGGGACTGTCCCGTTTTGTCTGAAGTTACCTAAAATTGGTAAACATGACAGTCTCATCCTCTTCTTTCTGAGTGGCTGTTGCAGACATAACTTCATGTACAATGGACCCTTATATAGTGGTTTCTAGTCTTATCAACACTATGTCATTCACACGCCGCTTTTCTATACAAACAGTGCTTTCTGTGCAGGCACACATATTCACATGATGATACAGTATCCTGCCCCAGGACTCTTGGAAATGGGATTGAACCGCTGACCTTCCGGTTAGGGGACAACAAGCTCTAGCGCCTGGGCCACAGCTGCCCCAGTGCTTAGACATTAAGTCGTAGAGGTCGTTTATGAGCTGCCTGGACTTTGTATCATGGACTTTGTATCATAAACATTTCTCTGTAAATCAAAGTGATAAAAAGTAATAAACCTGAATGCCACTGCACCCTAAGCATCAGTAAATTTGAATGATTGTGAATATCATAACATTCATGAATGCTGTTCCTTGGTCATACACATTCAGCAGTAAAGGAGACTTACAAATGACTATGCCCACAGGGAATCTGTTATAAATAAATATTTTTCAGTGTTGAACCAGCAAATAACCAGCATATTTCGTTTTTACCCACTTGAAGATTATATATCTAAAAATATTTAATGTACAGACAACCTTTAGTGGTCTTTTGCGTAGATTATATATATATATCTATGTTTATCCTGTGACTATTTGTGAATATGAATCTAATATTGTTGTATTCAATGAGGTATGTATGCTTTAAAAATACAGTCGCACATGTGAAAATTATTCAGCAGGGAACAACTAAAATTCCTTCTCGAATGCCTTTCAAGAAATCCTCCCGAAAAACAAAAATATATTTTGCTGCCCTTTTAAAATAAATGATAAAGAAAACTAGACCAGACTGCTGGACGTTTGATATAATCCTCATTCAAGTGCAAGTAAGGGAGAGAAGCAGTGACATATGCAGAGTCTAATTATCTTTTAACCCACAGCGACTCCTGGAATAGCATCCAACATAGACAAGACCTTTGAGCCCCTTTGGAATAGCAGCAATTTAAGTATGGGTAAATAATCAAAAGGAAAAGTGTGTAAAGGCACAGCCATACTGAAACCCTTGGCCCAGGGTTGACTATAATAATATACTAATGATAATCATCTTAATTTGTGGATCCATTTTCAAAACTGCTTCACACCAGGCAGCAAATTAAAAACTAAATTAAGTCACAGCTTGTTTTAACAGGGTGGCAAAATAAACTGAAAATCATAAGATAAAAGATAAAAACCAGTTTCAGTGATCTAAGATGAAAGAATTAAAAAAAAAAAAAAACAAGCCCGACCACAATCCTCATTTTTGCTCCACACTAGTCTTCGTTTTTCATTTATTATTTACCAACAAAAACCAACATGTTAAACCACTAAAGCTGTATCATTCAACTATTGTCTGTGTGGATGAGTCAAGACATTCCCACTCCTCAATCTTTTCTGTCTTTTTCCCTTTTCTTTTCCTCTTCTTTGTCTCATTTAATAACGACTCCTCTCTGCCTGAACAATGGATTTTTTTTCTCTTTTTTTTGCTGTGTGAGGGGTCAGTCTTTGTCCAGCCCTCTCTCCCTCTATTTGCCACTTAATCTCCTCCGTTTTTCACTCCACCTTTCGCCGCCTGCTCTTGCCACAGAAACTGCTGCATTTTCTCCACGAAAGTTTTAAGAATTTTCTTGTTAGAGGATTCAAGGTCTCATCCTGCTGATGTTTTGTCTTTGGGCTTTTTAAATGAAGGGCGCAAACATTCAAAGGTTTATCACCGGTCATTTGAATACAAACAGCAACCTCTTTTCACATGCCTCAGCTCTCAAAATAATTGGTCTGAGATACGTAACTGTAAGGCGGTGCAAAGATATAGTGAGTCACACCAGTCCATAGTGGTTGCTTGCCACAAAGTAATGTATGCATGGTTACTCTTTTCCCATAGATTCGACCAGTGTGTGTCAGTTTGGGGCAGCTCCACAAAAGCCTTTTGTGTGCTTCCAGTAACCCCAAGCTTTGCTTCTCATCTTATTTAATTGGCTATGCTCTGTTTGTGGTATTGAGGGAAATGTGTGTGTGTGTGTGTGTGTGTGTGTGAGAGACAGAGAGAGAAAGCGTTTAGGGAGAGGGATGACCATTGGATTCGTCATTAGACTTGTCACCAATGCAGAACACTGGTTGGGGCATGAGAACTATTTGGATCACTTTCCTGAGCCGTTTAGGTGTCAACAGGAGACGAATTAAACTTGCGTGTGTATACACACACACACACACACTCTCTCTCTCTCTCTCTCTCTCTCTCTCTCTCTCTCATGCAAGAACATAAAAAAACTAATCAAGCTTCCTGTTTTTTCGAATGATAACGCTGGAAGATTTCCCCCCTTGAATTTCTTAGTAAATTTTGACACAATGGGTCCTTGATTTCAGCCAGAGGCAGACAAGAGCAGGCTCATCATTTATGAGGAGAGGTCAATAAAAAGGGCTCTTAGTCCTTGTCCTAGGATTAGGCTAAATAATAATAATAATAATAATAATAATAATAATAATAATAATAATAATAATAATAATAATAATAATAATAATAATAATACTGCTTGTTTAGGTTTGCTATAGTGTGAACTCCCCCAAATCCAGTAAGGAGCAGAAAAAAACAGGTAACATCACCCAAAAATCTGACATCATTCAGCAGGATCAGATTTCACACTATACACAGAGGATGTGCTAGTCCTGAATGTGTCTCCAAAGAAATAATAATGATAACAATAATTAGCATATGCTCTTTGGCTTCCAAAGTAACCTTGGTTGCCACCATTCATAGTAAGCTAGCCAGACATGCTAATATCTGCATCTTAGGTTAAAGCAGAAAAATAAACAGTTTAATTTATTCCTCAGACTTATAATCTTTTTTTTTTTTAATTCAGAAAGGCTAAGAAAAACCCCACCAACCTCCGAGCGCTTTGGATGCCGAGAATCGCTCCTACCACAGCCAAATACACACTTAGTGCGTTTCCTTTTTCAACCGTAAGCCTAAATGCACTGGAAACAGACAGTGAGAAAAAACTAGAGAAACGTGGTTGTTTTCTTTGTCATTAAACAAGCCCCGATCATGCCCAGACAATATGAGTAAATTAGCAAATTATAAGCTGGCAAAGTGCTGCAGTGTTGGTAGGGAGGTGTGCTAGGGAAAAAAACAAAAACAAAAAGGTATTTAACTCCAAAGATGCTTGAGATCCCTTCATAAGGGTACGATACGCATCACACTCTCCGTCCCAGTCTCGTCACATACGGATGCTGCGTCAGAAAACCTTGACGTCACTTTACAACGCGCTGCTGCTTTAGATTCTTTTTCCATCGGCGTTGTGTGACATAAAAAGTGACGAGTCGGGAGTGAGACCGTGTTCCCATGTTCTAAGAAGTGGCTGAGTAACACAATCAGGCTCAATACACTGAGGTCAAATTGTTAACGTAGAAATAAAACCTGGGCTAGCGGCGTACAGTCAATCGCGAAGCACGACATCGCGACCGGTCAGCTCGCTTCGACCAAGTTCAGGGTGGGCGTCGAGGGCTGCTCACAAACACACGGACTCACACGCGATGCCGACTTCCTACCCTCGGCGCTCCGAGATACCACCACGCGCTGACCTTTCACCTGCTTTCCCTGAGGAAGCGTCGCTGCCAGCAGGACATCCTCAGCTGCGCATCGTCCCGATCCCGTGGGAGATGGACCCGCGGCACCGGAAAAGCAACAGAAAGACAGAAAGAGACGCCTATAGTTTAGAACTGCCAGATTCTCAATCTTCTTCGTAAGACTGTCGCAGGTTTCTCAACTATTATTATTTTTTTTTCAAAGTCGCACACGGACATAGGACTGAAATTAGGCCACAAAGTTTCCTTAGTACGGCAGTTCTCCTCGTGCTTCGTGGGATTTTGCTTAATCCGGGAATTATGCCAGTACGCAGTATTATTTTCAAGCAGCGTTGGTGCGTTTCGACTGGAAGTAGACCAACTGCAAGCACAGAATATGGGCCTTTGTTTCTATGAAGCCTTTCTTGATGAGAAAGCATTTTGTGGGAAATGTGATAAATTTCAGTCATAGTGCGGATTCTGCAGAGAGAGGGAGAAAGTATGCGTGTATGTGTGTGTGTGCGTGTATTTTTTTCTTTTTTTTGTCTGAAGATAGTGAAACAATAAGCTCATTTACCGTACTGGGCACAAAAGAAAACACTGCAAGCATTTCTTTGGTCGGGAATCATGTTTCATATTCATTCACACAGCCAAAGGCCAATCATGCAGTGTGTCCATTAGGGTTTCAGTATGTGGTCCTATTTACTTATATATACAACAGTCGTTCATTGTCTGTGGTCACGGTTGCTTATCAGTCTGACTTCCTGCTTCCTGAAACAAGATCAGCCAGCGATCTGCTTCCTGTATGTGTGATGTCAGCGGGTAACGGTTACTTCTCCGGGCAAATCATGGCCACAGGTATTCTGTAGTCAAAACCAATTGTTTTCCCCCCACACACATGCATGCACACACGCACGCACCCACACAGATACACACACACTTCCATCCTTGTTGATGTGTTTGGTCATGATCAACTCTTTAGAAGAATCTAATGATGATCAGGAAAATGCGCATAAATGACACTCACACACACCATAATGGGGGGGTTTAATGAGCGTGTGTCTAAAATGACTCACACGGACACTTGCTCACGTATTAAACGTATGATCAGTGTTACACGAGCTCACGTTTGCATTTAGGAAGCATAATAGATGATCTCACCGACTTTTCGTTTCCCAATGCATTCATCCAAACAGGAAACAGCTGTACACTGACATGAGTTGTGACTGTCTGTGCATATGTGTTTACGTCGTTTGTTAAAATTTGGAAATAAAATCCATAAAATAGTTATTGTGAATGATAATTTCAAAATGAAGGAGCAGGTATTAAAGGGGAACGCCGCCAGTTTTTCACATCAAAGATTTTTTGTTTATGTTTACAGGTGCAGCAGGTAACAGGTGTGGAGTAACAAAGCTCTATAAAGCCCTCTGTGGTTCCAGAGGGAGCTGCAAAATATCGGTTGGAGAGGAACACTACAGTTTCAAAAACTGGAGATGTGGATAGGAAGAAGCGAGTTTACTTGACCTCTGTAGTCTGCTCCTCATTTCTGCTTGAAGCTAAATTAACTGCTACTCACCTAACACACCTGAATCTGTCGAGCTGAGCGGTTTCAATCGAGTTGCATCGTTGGTAATGTATGTGGAATGTTTCACAAAGGAAGAGGAATACATGAAATAATAATAATAATAATAATGATAATAATAATAATAACAATAATAATAAAAACACTATTTCTGGTTCTGCTGCATTGATCTGTTGAACTGTGCATCTTGATTGTGACAACGTATTAAGGCTGCAATCCTAAATCAACAGAGCACTGTTCTAATTCATAAATCTGCCAGACAACTGCAACATGAGCATAGAGTCAAAATGACCAAATTAATACTAAGGTTGTAAAATAGATAAAGTGAAATAAAAAAAGTAAATGATATAAACTGGATAATAAAGTTAATCCTTTTATATTCACGGATGGTAGCATTTCAAAGTATTTCTTTCTTCATGCGTTACTGATTTGCTCATTTTTAATTTTTTGTTTGTCTCATGAACTTTGGTATCAATGGGATTTCAATGAGATAAATAATGTAAGCAACAAGCAGAGGATATCGTTCCTTTGTTTAACCTTTGCGTTGGCTGACTTTCGGTATGAGAAGAATGCACATGTTCTGGCTGCTTCAGCTTCGGGATAATTCTCTTTGTCTCTCCCCATGCCCACTGCTTTGAGGCACAGCGTGAGATTTACTGTGCACATTTGCTTTGACAAAGGCATGACATGACACGTACAATTGCACGCTGGCACCGAAACCCGAGTGCAGAAAAACACACACTCATGGAAAGTGTCGGTTTGCCCCTCAGACAGCCGCACATCGAGACGAACACACACACACACACACACACACACACACACACACAAAGAAAAATGCAGTGCCCACCGTGCCTCCCTCAACCAAGCCCCAGAGGCAACACCTGGGAAGGTCTACGTTAAGCAAGTATGGCAGACACAGCTGTCTCACCCACACATACATATCCACACACACACGTACCCAAACACAAATACACAAACACATACACACACACACACACACAGATACACACACACACACACAGATACACACACACACACACACATGTACATCCTATCATCTGTCTCCTCCTGGCAGTGGTTTGATTAATAGCTGCAGATTTGTTGGCTGTCTCCTTCTGTCCTGTGGCACAGTGGCTTTGCGTCTGCTTGTATCGTCTCTGCCTGTTAATAGAGCAACAAAGTAGATTTAGCTGGCTGACGTAGTCGTGCAACTCTTGGGGAATGCGACGTACATCTAGGAACAATGACACCTTAGACGGCATAGAGCAGAATGTAGATAATGAAGCTGAGGAGGATTAAAATGCTCTACGCCAGAATGAGGTGCTCAGAATTTTAAAATTATGTTTTTTGTTTTCTCTGTCCATTTTGTTCCAGTCAAGAGATAATAACGATCTAGTCAAAGCAATTGAAATGTCACTCCATTCTCCCTTGCTCTCATTATGTCTCTTTTTTTTGTGATTTTAATTTCATTTTCCTTCCCCCTACATATATTTCTGTAATACTCATTCAAAACTGAAGAACATTATCTCTCAGTCTGCTTCCTCTTTCCTTGCCTTCACCTGCTTTGTTCCTTCTCTTTACATGAAATGTACAAGAGAAAGTAAAACCCCTTGTGAGATGAATTGGAAATGAACACATATCAAGCCTTCAATAAATCATTTATGGCCTCTGTACAGTATGGCTGCTCTCTCCCCTGCATCTCTTCCTGGAGTAAGGCAACCATGCCAGAAAAGCCTTTACCTGTTGTTTCCATATAAGGATGGAGAAAGACGCTGTGGGATAAAGGTGGGGCTGAACCACACACAATGAGAGGCAGAGAAAGAGAGAGCAGATTGAATCGGAGATAGGACACGGAGATAAAGAGAAAGTGTCAGAGAAAGAAAACTGAGATGGTGAGACCCAGACAGTCTTAATATGGAGAGACATCAGACTCAAAATGGTCACAAATGTCTGTTACATGAACCGCAAATAAAAAATAAGATTTACATATCTGTACAAAGATTTGTGCGTAATTTTGGTAACTCGGCAATGGTAAACTGGTAACTGGTGGCTTTACCAGTTGACTAAATGGCAAGGTCTCGCTCATTTGTATCAAGCGTTAGGCAATACTGAGGATACATGATGAGATTTTTTTTGTTATATGGCTATATCAGTCATTTGAATGTCCCTTGTTAGTCTATTTCAGGCAATGCTGGGAATCAGTGAGCATCGTTGCTTTATGACAAAACAGGATTTGCTGGATTTTTGCATCAATAAGATAAGTGCCTTTGATTTGTCAGGCATTTAATTCACTGGATTACCCCAAATTTTTTAATACAAATTGCCTCTCATTTGAATCTCCAGGAAATGTACTATATAAAGCTATAGATCGGCATTGCACTATAAAATTACAGATTCCATGACAGATTTTCCCGTTAATACCAACCCTCGTGTCAAATTAGAATATATTATGCAGTATACAGTTGGATATAGTAGTTAATTGATGGAGTTATAGGCAGATACACTTGTCAGCATATCAGGGCTTCATGCACACTATCTTGGACGACCTCTCCAAAGGGCAGGGCATACTATGCAGTCGTGAGCAGATAAAGGTCTCCCAGTGATTAAACTTAATCAGGGTTGCTAGGCAACATCAGCCGGACTTGGGCAGACTCAGGAAATTTCCGTGGCTCATGCCGCCAGCAACCAAGGCCACTGCAGCCGTTGGGTCTTTTCAGTGAACCTCACTTCCTGGTATTCATCCACTTCCTTCCTGTGAGTCAATTAGAAACGGTCGACGGAGCCATATGAGCATCAGTTTCTGGGCAGTTTTGTCAGCTCAGCTGGCTTCTAAGTGATATCTGTGACAGTCTTGACCCGCTGTAGGTCTCTTTCTATTGTTTGAATGTTGAGATGCAACGGGTGGGCTGAAGTGGTGGCGACTCGGGGAAGATGGAGCCGAGGTCGACCGCTGCTGTTTTGACAGATGTGGAAAGACATTATATTTTAATGCATTTGACTTCACACAGTCCTTCTGGGTCAGACGGAAATAACACCGCATGGTGACACAGCTAAAAACAACATCCCACCAGCTTGCCTGGTACCTCAGAGACGTTCACATGGCAACTCACCAGCTATCTCAGGGCTGTCATAGGTATGTTTCCCCCAAGGATGTTAAGATCTTTGTATTTAAAGTCATATGGGCTAAAACGTTTCTTGTGCTTTGACTTATTGTTACAGTTAGACACATGCACGGTAATGTGGAGCCTTTCTACCATGTAGTGCCCCATTTCAGTAATGTGATCCCTGTCACTAAGGGTTGTCTGGACTGTGAATGTTCCCGTTATATAGAGCATGGAGCCTTGGGAACATAACTGCTCCCTGGGGAAACTCTGGAATAGATCTTTGATGGGTGTTAGGAAGAGCTGATTCAGCACCCTGCACTGACCTGAAGCCCCCCCCACACACACACACACACACTACCTAACAACACCTCATTGCCTTTCTGTCTCATCATCACATCCCTTTTCCCTGGATTTTTAAATAATATACTCTTTATCAAGACTATCTACCAGGGAACCTGAAAGAAGAGAGGGACCCTGATTTGGTGTTTAAGGGAGGGAGGGAGGGGCTGGTTCACACAGGAAGCATGACAGAGAGACACATGCTGAGAAATGAAGAAAGAAACATGGCGTTGGAGGGGAAAAAAAAACAATGCAATCATTAAACTCTGATATAATGGAAATGGAAACAATAAAATGTAATATTCTATTCTATTCTTGTCAACACCTTTGGAAGAAAAAACATTCTGTTTGTTTACATTTCACGTGCATTAAACAGTGTGTACGTGTACCAGACCCACAGCACGCGATCTATGTTTCCTGTGAACTTCTCAGAAATGCAGGCAAACAGGTACTTCACAGCATCAATGTCTGTAATTCTTCAGCTGGAACTCACTTGCTATATCCAGCAAATTTGTTTTAAGTGTTTACACGTGGGCCAGAATCTTTTTCTTTTCTTGTGCTTTAGTGATTTGTATATGTGTGATTGTTTGAAAAAAAAAAAAGTGAACACAAGAAAATGAGGAAAAACTCAAATGTAGAATAACAAAATTGCATAAATACAGTATAAACACTCCGTGAAAAATAATGTTGTTTTTTTTAAAATATAGAAACGGTTGTTGAATTTTTCTCATCCCACAAATTGGCAAATTGTGTCAGTCCATTTCTCAATTCGTTATGAGCTCCCTATCATGCCATCTTTAGCATAATAGGCCATAATAGCCCAATACTAAAGATGTAAATATTAAAAATGGGTCATAAATATGTAACTTTATTTAAAAAATTAATTAATTTCCGGAGGAAGAGGGGCACAGTAGTTTTTAACAAATATGATTCAAACGATTCAGCGGTATTGGGAGTATATACAGTATACAGTGTGTGTGTTTGTGTTTGTGTGTTGATAGTAATGAGGGAAAATTTCAGCTTATGCAACAGTGTGGGTATATTACATTTTTTTGGACAAAAGTGAAAGTAAAAGGCAAAGAGGGGATAAACTACTGCATATCAGGCTTTGGCTACACAGACAATACTTGTAAGCACAATCAATCTATTGTTTTTTTTGTTTTTTTTCGTGGTATTTTTTTGACAGTGAGAGGACACAGTGTATAGCAGGTCTTATCCTTTAAACAATCAACATTTGAGATCTATAAACGCATACACGCATTGCAGAAGAGTTGTTTTCTATATCACTTTCAGTGTGCACAGGAGGATAGATGGTCCTTGCTTTTGATCTGGGAATATGTGGCCAATATACATACATTTGGCATTTATAGGTTATGGAGTCCCTTGTTGCAGATTACACAAATAAACTCACTGCAGATGTACTGATTATTTATACCTTTCAACATTAAAATATTATAAAGAGCTTAATTCCGATAAATAGCAGCTGATGTCCTCTGCTGTTTGGCCTCTGATGAAATTTATGGAGTGGCTTTGTGGAGTGGCTACAAGCGCATACTAAATCTGATTGCCTTTAAGCGACGGGGAGAGGCTCTCAAAGGCAGTGTTTTACAGTGCGGAATTAATGGAGCAGGCTCAAAGTGTGAAGCATTCATCTCAGTATTTCAATTTACAGCCTTAACTAAATGCGCTGAAGGGGGCGGTTTGTTTTCCGACATTACACGTGCGTTGACCTACGTATGCATGCGCATGAACACGCCAGACACCTGCAGGGGATAAATCAGACGTCTCGCAGGGCACGGAGCTGCCCCTCCCTGGCAGCTGGGGGTGAGAAAGAAAGTGGTGGGTCCTTTTCCCTCTTCTCTGCTTCTTTGGCCCCCTTTGAACTCTGGGGAGTCTGGTTTATATATGTTGCTGCTGATATATGTTGACAATGGGAGCTTTGCAGATGCTGCACTGAGCTGTGAGAGTGAATAGCGCCTGTGTGTTTATGCAGGTCTATGCATAAATAGACAGTGAACCGGTGCCTTTCGTCAGTCCTCCTGTCTGGCACCAGGAGCCTCGCTGATAAGATCTGTTTTGGAGCCACACATTTCAAGGCAGCTCCACACTTCTGTTTTTCTTTTCCGTTTTTTTTTTTTTTTTTAATGCGTTTCAAATGATAGCCAAATTATCCAGCCCTTATTTTTGAAGCTTGATGTTACTGCCTTATTCTAAAAGGGCTGGCAAAGCTGTATCTAGCATCTGTGTTTAGATGCATTGTGTCGATTAGAAACAACAGTGAAAAAAAAAAACAAAACACTAATCCTGCAGTATTAAAATTCCTCCCGATCCAAATGCACTCACTTACTTGCATGCATAAAAGCCACGTTTCCTTTTCCAAGCACCCAAATCTGTGAGAAAGTGTGTGTGTGTCCCTGTGTGTCCTCCTTTGGTCTTTTCAAACATGCCTGGACATGTTTCAGAGGAATGCGTGTTATGCGTTGACAGACAAGGCATTTTCGGGCCGTTCACGCACCAACTATCAACTCAAACTCCGAGGGGCTATCGCCTCGAGCCCGTCCGCGACCGCCGTCCTCGCCGGCTGCCAGCGCCACCCTCGGCGTGGGAAAAAGAACCGCGCTGGAATGTCTTTAAGAGACAGAGCAGCCCAAATAAACAAGCTTCCGCCTCTACAGGTATGTACTGGAGCATATAATGAGGGAAACTTGTGCGTGAGCTTTTGTCTGCGCACCGAGTTTTCTTCTGGAGACAACAAAGTGTGTCTGTGTGTTTGTAAGCATCTGTGTTTTTGAGTCATTCCTCATCAGTGAGCAGTGAGTACACACAGTGAGGGGCGGTAATCAGTACCAATTATCCTCAAACACGAAGAGAGTCAAGAGGAGCATTCCTCCTCAGCACGACAACCGCTCAAGTCAGGCAGGCCTGATTAATCTAGATGTCTGTCTGAAGCAGCATGGGAAATTAGTGGGACTTGAGATGGAATTAAGCGAGGTTTAGGAGGCATAACTTGAAACAACACTCATGACATGACGATGATGTTTTAATCACCTTCAATAAAAAACGAACAAGTTGTTTATCCGGGCAGTATTGCAATCATATAGTTGTTTATGTCGCCCGGGATCAAGCAGACATAATTAATTCAGAGTGCCTTTGACAGCGAGCTTTGCTATGCTTCAGTTAGGACTTGGCCTTGATTTTAACACTGAGAGCCCATATCTTTTCACTAAGTGCAAAACATTGCCAGTTCCCCCACTGTGGACCGTTGCACATGCTGACACACAAAACACTCCACGTCTTTCTCCCCACCAGTTAAAAGCAAACAGAGAGCGAGCGGAGCCTTTGGCAGTCTCTCAGTGGGTTTGGCTGTTTCAGTTGACCTGCAGTCTGACACCCTGCTAATGGCGATTTTCGAAAAGAAAGGAAAGATTGATCATCGGTCTGTGGTCCAAATGAATAGGCCAGATAATCAGGGGGAAAAAAGAACCAGATGAAGCTGAATAGGAGAAAAAAAAAAAAAAACAACCTAGTTTGCGCTCATGGTCGGTTTTTGGTTTACCGTCCTAAATAAACAAACGTTTTAAGTAGAAGCTTCACCACTTTCTCAGAGGCCATTTTTAATATTAACTTACTATAAGCACAAACATGAAATATCCTCGGATGCTTTGATTACATTTCTTTATGTCACTCCCCTTTACCCTCTCTTCTTTGAGCAAAAGTAAAAACACATATAGATATAATGCATTCAATTTATATTGTGATAGTAAGTTGGTCATGGCAATGCAAGGGGCTTTATTTACATTCATATACATTCATTTATTTTTATGCTTCTCATGCCAGAATCATAATAATAGATGAGTGAGCGTGAGCATGAATGTGTAGTGCAAAACCTCTGAATTACAACAATTAGCGCATCATCTTTGATGCGTGCTCCAAAGCATTTTGACATGCAGCCCTTTGGATACTGAGTGTAAATGTACAAAACTAATATTTTCTAGGGTTTGTTCATCTCATCTGTCACAAGACTTTCAGAGTATAAAATGTGCTACTAGTAAGTCTGACAAGTTAAGCATTATTTTGGATCATTTAGGATAACTCTAGGGGCTAAGTGAACAACATAGCCCACATACCCCGGGTGCAATGTTGTGAGTCATCTTCTCACACCGAGGCTCAACAAGATAAAGGTCAATGTGAGAGGTCAACGCTCGTTTGACTTCTCCGTTGAGTTTTATGTCAGCTTTAGCTCTCACTCTTACACGTGTCTTCTTGTTAAACCTCCAGTCCTTATGGTTACCCTGTGATCCACAAGTCCCTAATTTCCAAAATTTCCAAAGAGCGGAGAAGCACACACACACACACACACCCACACACACTCAGACACTGGAGGGTATAAATCATGTCCTATTTTGGTGCTGCCATGTTTGGGTGAAGCTTTTTTTTTTTTTTTTTCTAGTTGCCACTTTTTTTTTCCACTTAATTATCTCTGACTAAATAAAACAGTCATAGCTTCTTTTTATTGCCAAAGTCATCTTTCTAACCAGCTCGGTGGCATGGTTTCGCCAGGCACAGGCTACACCCAGAATTGGTTCTCCTGAAATGATATGGTTTAGCCTGGTGGCAAAGAGAAAGTGCACATGTGCGCATGTGTTTGTGAGGGAGGGGAAGCTGGTGAGGTTTGCGTGGAGGACGAAGTTCACTCTCCACCCTTTTCCCTCTCTGTCTGACTGTATGATGCATACAGAGGTGTTTTAGTTTGTTTTAATAGCTAGTGGAGATTCAGCAGAAAAACTGAGCTGGCCCATGTGTAATCCTTAGCAATACCTTGGTGTGGCACACAGGAGCATTCAGCACTTCTCATTTCCTGGGAACAGTGGCTGCCTCTGGAGAAAGGTGGAAAAGGAAATGGAAACTTTGAGAGAATCTGATGTTGCAATCAGAAATCCATTCTAACCAAGTAATTCATTCTTTTTTTAAAATCTGTCCATGACTAGTAACTAACAATCTCCCTGAAACTTTGCAACAACATTTTTAGTGATATGGTTTTTATAATACCTTTATCCTGTTTTGTGTTTGGTAAATTGAGCGAAACTTTCTTTAGTATAATAAATATCATAAAAACCTTGTCTGTGTAATGAAAGAGAGGACACTTGGGCAGAGTCACTGGCGTTTAGGCTAAGCCATCATTTGGTACGCACGTAATCAGAGACTAAAATAAACTGTTTATAACGTGACTTCTAATTTACCACAGAATGACGCCAGCCACATGACTCCCTGCATCCCCGTGTGGTCAGGCTGACACACATGCACGTACACCAGCACACACTCTTGGTTGAAGATGCCATAGATAGAATACAGGGCACCGATGCATTTTCACGTGTGTGCTAGCGTTTGTGTGTGCATGCGTGTGTGTGTGTGTGTGTGTGTGTGTGTGTGTGTGTGTGTGTGTGTGTATATGTGTAGTTGGGAGCTGAGAGCACTGTGGAGAGGTCTGGAGGGTGAGAGGTTTTTTCCAGCCAGACCCGGAGGCAGCAAATGTCCCACATACATCTAGTTTCCTGAGGCGGAAAGCAACAAGCTGACTCACGGACTGACCTTCTCTGTACATTTAATGTGCTGCAGCTCACATTGTCCCATGTGTCACAGTTGTGAGTTGTTTTACTTAATTCAAGCACTTTAGAGTGAAAAAAAAACATAAAAGGAAAAAACTAGGACTCTTGCAATGGGATAACACAAGCCACAAAGGCCTCTGATATTCTGACCCATGACTACTGAGCAGTCATCACTGCATTGAAACTACACAAGTGTTCATGAGTCATGGGTCGGACCACATCCATCTTCAAACTCATTTTAATCTCATCTACACTAAAGGTGCAGCTGCGTCTTACCAAACTCTTTATTCTGTTGTTACAAGGAACTCACAGCATGTTTTATCATATTATCATATTTCAGATTTTCTACTCTCTTGTATAGAAGCTGCTGTGTGTGAAAGTTTAAAAATCACAGCCTGTGGCCGACAGCAATGTAAGGTGCTGGCTGACCACTCTGACGTGGATGGGCTGAAACTGCACAAATCTTCACCATCTGGACTGTCCCAAATAAACAAAAAACCCTAAAAGATGCTAAAATCACAAAAACTGACATAAAATACCTTTAAAGCAGCAAGAATTTATTATTTTGGCCACTTGTGGGCAAAATATACATATTATCAAACCTTTACAGTTGTCAAGGTGAAAATATTAACAAACAAGTCCCTTCTTAGACAACTCACAGACATCAAGCAACATTGGCATTAATTTGGAGATGTATTGTGCCCACTCGATGAATAAAAGTCCAATATTCATCCTCCTCCTACCTCGGTTTTGATCTCCACCAACTCCTGATGGAAATATCTAGTTTTTTAGACACTAAAATGCTCCACTGTGTTCACCAGGCAATCACTAGCTTTGTCTAAGTGCCATTTGGCGCTAGGCAGGTAGCAAACAGGTTTTTTTTTTTTTTTTTTGCTGTAACCATCTGCATCTGAAAACAATGAAATGAGATGAGAATGAACCAAAGCAGTATAGGTGAGCCTTAAAAAACCAAAAGAACAGTGAGTTGAAAGAAGCTAAAACCCTCTATAGAGTTAACGGGAACTGCTGAGTAGGTGCGATAACTATCTGTGAGTTGGTCATTACGAGTGACCGCTTTCACATTACATAGCCATTTGAGCCATTGTTAATCCATGTACAGCTATTGATTACTGCAGCTTTAATCAGAAGAAGCAAAACAAAAGGATGTAGCTCCGTCGGTGCCCCAAACCATTGGTGATGGATGCCAGTGGGCCCGAAACACAGAAACATCTCAGGAACTGATTTCCCCTGAGAAAAATAGGAGACTGACGTTTCGGTGGGGTCTGTAAAATCGTATTTTTTCTGATGTATTTTTCTGATTTATTTTTTCTTCAGGACTGGCCTCCTTTTTGCTGTGTCCTCAGCCAAAAAACTGCATGGACTATTCACATGGACTATCTACAGTACATGCTCTACTGGAGGTTTTCTCGCACAGATATACATAATGCATAGTCAGGCCTTCTGCTCATGCAGTCAGCCTACGGAGGCTGTTCTTTTTCTTTGTCAACACAGCCACAGATAGGCATTTTTAGAGGCACCGACTGTCTGGGTACAATGAAACAAATAAATTATAGTTTATCACATTATTATAATCTAGAGCACTCATCAGAATAATGAACAACGCAGAGATGAATTTTAAATTTAAGAACACGGTTGTATACATTTCTCTCTGAAGATGCATTTATAAGGGAGACTTATATTTCATTCTGGGTTTTGTGTTACTGTCACCTCAACTTGAAGCAGTTCAATTCTCATGTCTGATCAGTGTAAGAGAAAGAAAGAAATTATTCATTTCAATATACTTGTGTTGTTGGCTTGTGTCTCAGACTTTAACTACTTAAAATCGATGCTGATGCCGCCCAGATCAATGATCCCTCTGTCTTGTCTGACTGATAGAATCTAATTACAGTGGTTTTTTATTTAGGTGGACGCGGCAGGGAAGGGGGGGTCGGGGGGGGGGGTTGGGATTACTTGAAATTACTGATCCTGAACCCCTTTTGACCTTATGTCATTATGAAGGCAGAACTTCTGTTTTCATATAAACATAGTGCTGAGGACAAAGACAAGCGAGTCTTTGTGTAACCGACGTCTTTGTGTCCGCCGAGGAACCTTGATCATGAGGCTCATGGGAACAAAGGTGAGCGTCAGACGTTTGTCTCACCGCTGAGATAAATAATGTGCGTTTTGTGTTTGTTGTTGTTACCTTCTCGACGTTTCCACCGTTTTTCTTCTTGGAAGCTGAACCCAGCATAAATTGCTTTTGTGCTTGCGTAAACAACGTTTGGTGGAAATAAACACAACCAGGTAAAGGCCCCGATATAATCGTTCCACTCATGTTCTTCAAACCGCCGTAAACCCATATGGGTGTTTCATGTCATTGTCACTTCACACACTGTATTTAGCTAACCACAAATATGTCACCGGTCGTTCCAAAGAATTTGGGGTTAGTTTTTGTTTTAAGCAGTGTTGCTGGGAATTAATGTGTGAAGGTGTTTTGTCACACTACTTGATTCATGGTGTCTTATGTTGATGTAAACAAATTTCTTCAACTCACTTATGCTTTCAGGACAGACGGGAGGGTCTGACGCAATTCTGTAACAATACTTTATCAATTGTGTTTATGAAAACTCCTCATTAAGGGCATATGGTCTGTAAAGAGCATTAAGACTTCAGAGAACCAAAGTGAAACAAGAACCTGTAGGTCCCATGAGAAAACCTCATTCAAAATCCCACTGAGATTTGTAGCTAGGCTAAAAATACTGCCTTGGAATATTGTAAAAGTTTATAGAAAGCAGAGATTATAACTAAAAGTTCCGAAAAATATAGAAGAGAGATTTGGTGAGTTTTATGGACGTAACCAACTTACAATCATCTGAACTGCCAACTTCGCTGCGATTGCACATTTTCATGGGAGCTGTAGTTTCATTTTTTTGTTCACAAAATAAATAATGAATTAATGAAAGATTACACTGAGATACAGAAGCTATTAGAACAGGTGTGGCTTTGTGACTTTGACTCTCTATGACGTACCCACAGTCGTCCTGGTTTTAAAATCTGAATTTAATTGATGTTGAGCATTTGAAAAGGTGTTAATTTATCTGGGAGCTGGACACTAGACCATCTAAACTACTTGTTTTCATGTGCTGTTAAAACATTTACTCTAAGTCTTGCTCTCATCAAAAGTCCATGCAGCTCTGACAAAGGGTTGAGCTCTGAAGAATAATTGTTTGCAGGAACAAAAGCAGGCAGTTTAGGAAGATTAGGGTTTGAAGCTGTAATTAAAAGCCATTTGAATGAATGATTCACAGGAGTCCAAAAACACATGGAAGAGAAATCAGTCACAGCTGTTAAGCGATCTCAGAATCAGGCATCAGATGGAAGCTTGGTTCTGAATAAACGTACATTACATGGGCAAAACAAAGTTCTGGCTTTGTCTTCCTTCAGTAGAAATCTGAGATATCTTTAATGCATCTTGAGCTTTTCATTTTTGGGACCATATATAATACCTGGCCACAGAAGGTATTATTCTAAACGTACTTTCATTATTGAAAAAATCATGAAACTATGACCCTGACCATGACCTTCTGCTTGAGTTTGTCTGTGCTGATGGGAAAATCTCACTCGCCCTACCAAGGAATTTGCTGTGTTGATACACAAATACACGAAAAAATGCAGACCAGTTATGTTGTTTACAGCATAGAGCTTCACATGCCAGTACCATCCATTGTAAAAATCTGTGTATCATGTCAGTTGTCCAGTTGTGTGTAACAGGATACATTTTCAGGAGACTTTTATATGATGTTTGGCAAATGAACATCTGAAGAACAATGAATCAGAGCAGCTGTACGGCACATTCACGCTTACTCATTCTATTTTTTATGGCATCTCTCGTAAGGTGTGGCATGTGTTCTGCCTCCACCTTCTTCTTTCTCCTTTATTTTACACAATTATACTGTCCTGTTCTGTGCAGAGAGTACATATAGATATACTAAAATGTTAAATGTCTCCTTTAAAGCTGCTATAATAATTATTTTTCTTTTAACAACAGAACAAATGGCCATGACTAATGAAAACAGGGTCGCTTGCAGTTACAAACCCACAGACAATTATCGCCCAGCTCATTTCCTCTCAGCTTTATGAAGCATCTCTCAGCTCACTTGTTTTTGTTTTCCGGCCTGCAACATTTTTGGTTCACTATCACCAGATGCAGTGGACAGCTGTTTTCTGTTTAAAAAAAAAAAGAGAAAAAAAAGCTCTTGAAAACCCAAGCTACTTTTTTCCGAGCACCAAATGGCAGACGGACAACATTAGCCTCTAGCTGGTGAACATAGAGGAACATTTGGCAGCCAAAGAGCAAGATATTTCCCTTGAGAGATGAAATAGACCAAATACAAAGCTGAAATAGAGAGAATATTGGACTTATATTCATCAGTAGGACAAAAATGAATTCTTGTGTAAAAAGGCAACTGTTCGCTATCGTATTCGCTGTAACAACTTTATAAGGTGACAGCGTGTCAATGTTTGTGTTTACAGCTTGTTGCACGGCCCCCAACTGGCCAGAAAAAAATCAATGAACACAAGTTTAATATAGATTAATAAACAAGCTGAAAATGATCTACCATTATTGATGAACAGCAAGTGAGTTAAATGAAAAATGTGAAGTCTCGCTGGCCCTGTTTATATTATGTTTAATCTAGTTAAAGAGCAGGATCGAGTAAAGATGGATGAAACCAGGGGATGTTGCTCCGATTGCCTCCATCTCTGTTTTCGTATTCACTGTGTGACACACATGTGCTGAAGCCTTTCCTTAAATGAAAGGAGCAGGAAGATAGGAAACACTTTAGAGAGTCCGTGATATCAATGATGGTGAACCCAGACACACAACCCACATTCAAAGGACTCACTTTAAAAGGCCCAGTTAATGAAATTCACTGTTCTCTGTGGTTGGGGTTGCTCTGAAATCCCCAGTTTTCCCCAGAAATCCAAGGAATGAGAGTCCATCCCTGTGCTGTGGACACAATTTAATCCCGCACCACTGGGAGAATACTGATGAGAAGTGCTCGGATGGCAGCCGGGGGTGTGGTGTGTGTACGTGTTTATGTTCGTGTGTGTGTGTGTGTGTGTGTGTGTGTGTGTGTGCGTGATCGTTGAAAGCAAAGACAAGCACTGAGCCTTGAACCCCGAAGACCCACAGCTCTAGTATATCTTTATGGGAGTTGTCACATAATATAGCTGGGTCATATCTAAAACGCAGGCCCTGGAAATAGTGCAGCGCTTCCAATGACGACATACTATACAACTCAAGAGGTTTCAACAAGCTGATACAAATCTCACTGCTCTGCCGGCTACCAACACAAAACAAAGGGTTGATCTTGGGTGGAGTTTCACCATGAATGTACGTTTTTAAGTATACGGTTACATCATCAGGTGCTCTTTGTCCTGAAGATATTTATCGGTCCATATTCATCATAGCTTTTTTTGAAATCACTTCATCACCAGCGGGAGTTTCCCTTTGGACTTCTATCAGCTAAGGAATATTTTTCATTTTGATCATTTCCTGAATTCTTCCAACAACTCACCTGGTGATTTACCTTAACATGGAATATGAATGTGATATTACTGATCGTTGGGGGTCTTGCTGGGGATGGGTGGTCATGTTTAAGCTTGATTATTCTGTGTGAGGGCAGATATTAAGGTAATGAGATATGTACTGGACGGGAAACTGCTGCTATCTAGTGGCTGTTCCCTCACATCACAGCTTCTCAAAAACCCATTAAATAACTTTAGAAGCTGTACTGCTTCAATTCAGTTCACAGTTCATTTACTATTAAATCATTATTTTTTAAGTGTAACAGCAACTGCTTTAATAGATCAAAAACATACTGAGATGTTAGATATAAAGAGCAGGGGCTCCTTGTTTTGCCTTCTTCTTTCTTGAGGGCTTGTGAAGGGTTATTTCATGTAACCAGTTATATCAGTTGCAACAGATTGGGCAACTGTTTCAGTTTATGTGTATTTCTGAATTGGTAAGTCAAGAGATGCGGTGGTGAAAAGGCTTGTTCCACATATAATATAAGAACGGGTATCTCGGAGTTAGTATCATGCAAATAAATCCCAATATGGCAGAATAATTGTTACTAATTTAGACAAGCGGTTAACTTTTATTTCATTTTAATGGTGATAAAATTGTCACACCTGAAATGAATAAAACTGTATGGATATGGAGTCACCACCAGGTGTCATGCTTGTGTTGGCCAGAAAATAACTATATAAGAAACACTGGAATTTATACTTCAACAGAGACATGTTCAGAGTGTTAGCTCAGTGCTGTACAGTCCTACAATAGCACTGGTAGTCTATAGCTGACAATATAATGACATCAAAGTCGGGAAGATTATAGCTCTGACAATGTAATAGCTCATAACTGGACCCCCTCCCCCGGTCAGTTGAGGGGTCCTATGGGAGATTTAGGTGGCTTTCATCTTTTAGTTTTGCATCATCCATTAAAATGCATCCATTAATCCTTTATATCATTCTTTCTAGGAACTGATTATTTGCATGTTTAAAGACTGTTGGGTATCGCTGGAACAAAACCATTTTTAAGAAGTCTGTATTTTGAGGGTCAAATTATGTAGAGTACAACCAAGTGTGTCAATGTATTACTGAATAACATTGGTTTAACATGGTTTTCTGAGGTTACTTTGAAACCACTGATGTTGCAGTGAATCGTAACATGATTTTAACGACTAACATGAGTTCAAAAAGTATCAGCGAGCCCCAACCTCCACCAAACATCTTGAATCTGTTGAATTCCACATGTTATTGCAAAAAACATGAGGAGTGCTCTGGTTGGGCCGATGGACTGGGGCCCAAACTGTGTAAAAGTTACTTTGTGATCCAAAGTAAGACACTTCATGAACTGATGGTCAGCATAGATTTTATTTTTTGTGATAACCTAGAATTCCTTTGGCCGCTTTAGATTTGGATTTTACATAGAAGGCTTATGGAGAGCTTCTAAAATATTCATAAATATATACAAGATTAAACTACGTAACAGTATATATAAGTAGAGCTGAAACCAGTGGTGGATTCATTGATTTCATCAACATCATCATTATTCATGTAAAATTGCTAAACCTTTCCTCGTGGCAGTTTCTCAAATGAGAGGACTTACTGCATTTTCTTTATAATTAATCAATAATTTCAAATATAAAACAACTGGTTGACAAATAAGTACATA
Source organism: Istiophorus platypterus (assembly GCA_016859345.1). Classification (NCBI taxonomy): domain Eukaryota; kingdom Metazoa; phylum Chordata; class Actinopteri; order Istiophoriformes; family Istiophoridae; genus Istiophorus; species Istiophorus platypterus. The sequence goes on along the minus strand of CM029128.1, from coordinate 8,758,897 downwards.
TGAAAGTGTCACTTTTGGATCTGCCAAACTATTTTCAAGATAAAAGAAGAAAATAATAAGCTGATTAACCCACGATGAAAATAATTACTTGCATCCTAATCTAAAATTGATTTTAAAAAATATCTCCACCTCAATCAGCTATAACAGTAAAATGCATCAGCAATATTATATCTAAGGATATAATGAACACTCACTGAGCACTTAACTAGCAACACCTCTCAACCTGCTTATTCATGCAGTCAGCCAATAATGTGGCAGCAGTATAAAGTATTTCTTTAAGGCCACACTTTACCGTCTTCTAATTGCTACTTCCAGCAGGATAATGCACCTCGTCACACAGCAAAACTATCTCGCACTAGTGTCATGGACATGACGATGAGTTTCGGTGACCTTCAGTGGCAGAAAACATTTGGGTCAAACAGCGGATCTTCATCATTAATGTGCAGCTGAGAAATCTGCAGAAATGATGTGATGCAATCATGTCAACACGAGGCAGAATCCCAAAGGAATGTTCTCAACATCTGGCGGAATCCAGGCCATGAAGAACTGAGGATGTTTGGGGAACGAAGGCAGGATCTTCCCAGCGTTTGTATGGTGTTAAGGGTGATGCACTCGGTGGATGCGTAGCATAACACGACCAGGGACATTTGTCTGCACTGAGCACTTTATGTTCCCACATTTTAACTCAGGCAACGTTTCCAGCGCAGGACTGTTTTTCTCATTTTTTACTTGTCACCGAGTATCTTTAACATCTTCACAGCGTCGTACTTGCTTTGACTTGAGTGGAGGATCAAAAAACACTTCCCTCCACCACTGATGCTGAAGTGCAGGAAATACACAGTGTGACTATGTGACATTGGTGCTCCACCTATTAAAGGTAAAGGAAACTTCCGTGAAACAAATAGACGACATGAGGACAACATGCAGCACCTATGCTGACCCATAGAGAGAGTGTGTGTGTGCGTGTGTGTGTGAGTGTGGATGTGTGTGTGGGTGTGTGCGCGCGCGCTTTGGCCATTACAAACCCCGGAGCATCACCTCTCGAGGGCCACACGCCGACACGCCATTGGCTCCTCCGCTCTCCCTCTCGTCCAATCGCAGGGCACCGCCGGCTCCTCCGCCCGCCACATCGCAGCTATGGCGGAACCCGGAGCAGGAATTCCGCGTATGCGCCGGCGGCTGCGTCGGCGTCGTGGACGGGGCCAGCGCCGGTGATGGTCCACCCCCCCCCCCCCACGGGCACCACACGTCCTGTTGCACGGCGATCAGCTGCGACCCCTGGAGTCAACTAACCAGCTGCGAGCGACCCTTGCACCCACCCACCCTCCATCACACACGCACACACTCGTAGCAGGACGCACAGCTGTTTTCGGCTCGGGTGACACCTGAAAGACGGCGCATGGAGCCCAGCGTTTCGCCCTGATGCTCCGACTTGGACCGGTGCCTTTTCCTGCATTTCAGCTCGACCTCGCCGGGATTAGCCAGCGTAGCTCGCCGTTGTTCGAGAGATTTAGGGGTTAAGACTATGGATTTGCTCGGGGTGCTGCGTTTGGACGAGCTGTCCCACGGACTGGCCAACTTGTCCATGTTTCCATACTTTGACATGGCGCATTATCTGGTGTCGGTCATGGCTCTGAGGGAGCAGCCAGGTAAGTGGCCCGAAAGTTCATTTTGACGGTTTTAACGGAGTATAACCGACACAACAATAACAACAACAACAACAACAACAACAACAACAATAACAAAAACAACTAACGCCACAGCTGTGCTTTGCAGAAGTTTGAATTGAGGAACTTTTAACTTGACTAAGGGGCCATCAACCGTCCTGTTGTCTCAACTTCTGCTGGTTTGTGTTCAGAGAAATGTTGGTGACTTAAACATCACAATAAAAACATCCGTTCTGCTCTATTTTATTTAATATGTCCATGTATTGTAGACCCCCCCCACACACACACACACAGACTGATAGCCTCTGTGAATCCGTTATTTATTATTGTTCATATTATTCATTATAAAGTCACTACATTCATTCTTTTCTTCATATTATAAAATAAAATGTTCCTCAGATGAGAGTATTATAATGCTTTTTGTCACATATTGTTGTAAAATGAATATTTCTGGCTCTGGGACATTTGATTGGACAAACCCAGACATCTGAAGATGTTATCTTTGGCTCTGCAAAGTTGTGATGGCCATTTTCTTTCCCCCTACACATACTTACTTTAAAAGACTAAACAGTTATTTGAGAAAAAAAAGTCAGCAAATTAATCAATAGTGATAATAATTGCTAGTTGCAGCCGCAAGTGAATGAATTTATTTAAAACAAAGATGGGAAGTGGCATATAATGGGATACACTGGTATCCTGCCATACTGGATAAATCAGTGAATCAAATAAAATTAGCAAAATATGTTTCAAACACTCCTGGCAGAATTGGCTGAAGCATCCTGTGCATATCTGAATCTCATTATTTACCTTTGTACATTATACATTATATTTGGTATGATTTTGATATGAAATATACTGAATATCATTGGAGTAATATGATGATAAATACTTTATGATATAATTTTACCAAATACTGTTTTCCGAGTGAATGACTCTCAGCAAATGGTAAGAAAAAAACTGTAACTGAAAAAACTCTCAGTTACTGTAGTTTGTTTTTTTTTCCCAGTGGTGGCAGTATTCAGACTTTTTGCTTCAGTAAATGTAAAACAACTAGTGTACTGTAAATATACTCAATAACAAAAAATTCCTGCTTTCAAAATCTTATGTACAACTACATAAGTAGTATCAGCAAAATGGACCGTATTATTATTACTTATAAATTAATATCTAAATAGCATTTGCTGGTGTAGCTTGTGGAGATGGAGCGAATTCTAAGTGCTTTATGTGCTGCTGGGCAGTTTGTTCTGTAGAAGTTGATCATAATTTATAAACTGATTATCTGTTTGGCAGGAAGCTCAAAATTTGCAAAAGTGCAGCCTTTCAGTAAATGTAATATGGAACAGTGGAACGCAGTTAATTGTACTGAACATCGATTTTAAACACCTGGCTTTGCATATATTTGCCACATTGATATTGGAAAATTCATATAATATTCTTGTATCGATTTCTGCTATATCATCCATTTCAAATCATCAGTCAGCTGCAGTATAAAGCTTTTAATTTTTACTTTGCCAGGACTGAGCTAGATGATGATCTGATCTCGTTATTAATTCAGCTGGATGCAGTCGCCTGTCATTGCGTAGACTGTTGCTCACGTTTGCCCTCTTTGTTTTACTGACAAACACAAACACACTGACAAACACAGGTGACTCACAAATGCAGCGGAGGGAGTGGAAAAAACTTTAAAACACACTCCAACACTCAGCTACAGAATACTCTATCATGTCAGACCAAGGGCAGGCTCTCAGCCAGCTATGTTATGTCACTGAGACAGGTGGACTTTAACTGCATAGCGAGATGACTTTCCACACACACACAAACATACAAGAACGAACACACACATAGCCACTCACACACACACACACACACACACACACACACATATACACATACACACACACACAGTCCATTGTAGTTCTACTGCTGTAAATCTACAATCTATTTTCGAACTTGCCTTGCAAAGCATCTTGACCTTTAACCCTTTGTCCTCGCCTCCCATCTATCCATCTGTAACTGAAAGAAAGATACACAGGGAGTAAAAATATGCTAAACAATATGCCAGAGGTCAAAATCCTCCGTATGACTGAAATATTTAGGGTAATGAATCACGTGGATAATATTTGTTAAAGTAATGTGCGTGTCTCTGTGCGTTTGTGCTCATTTTGTTTACCTTTTATAAACATGTACTGTTTTTTGCAGATAGATGACTATAGCTTAACAAAAAAGTTACTATACAGATAGCAAAAGAACGGTTAAACCTCAGGGTCATTTCAGAAGAAGTTCAGTTAAACTGGGATGAACGTCAAGACACTAAACACTCTTGGAGCTACATCCAGTTCCTTCTTTTCCCCAGAAAGGAAAGGAATGCCATAAACCATTCAACCCTCCCTTGCTTTTCTCTCTCCTCTCTTAATCTTCCCTTCCTGCTCTACAGTGCATCCACTCTTGGTGTTTACTGCTGGAGCTGCTCAACGAACTAGTTCTTTGAGTATATTTCTGAAAGTATAATTTTCAAGAAGAGAAAACCCTTATCCCAATGCTTCAAACAGGAAAAAAAATACAACTGTCACTGCAGTCTGCTGTGCGTCATTTTAAACACATATCTAAACCTTGCTTTAGTAGACTGTTCAAGAAGCAGGAGGACAGGGACTCGGAAGAGGAGCAGCGGTTATATGTCATTCAATGGTCCTCTCCTCATGCCAAAAATAACCGGAGATAAGCCACTTTTCTTTCTCATCTATCTCTGCCTGTAATGACTCTGTCTGTGGAGAAAATAAGAGAGGGGTAAGAAAGTCCCACGAGGGGTCCTAATAGTAAAATAGCAGACAAAGGAAAATAAGGCATTGAGTTAAGAGAGGTTAAGAGGGTGAGATTATTTGAGAACAAAAGTTTCAGAAAGAGCATTGGACCGTTGCAGATTAAGAAGATGGAGTTGAAAAATTAAGAGCAAGACACCTTCAGAGTAGGAATGTCTTATTTAGAGGCCTAGATAATGTGTTTGGTGTTAATGGTAGGGGAGATGTCCTGCCTAAGACTTAAATGACTGTTTTTGATCAGGCTGCATCAGCACTGCTGCATTATCATCACCCAAACTGTCTCTGAGCTACAACACTTAACTCAATACCCCATTCTTTTGTTTGTTTGTAATGATATTGGTTTGCACTAATGCATGTAAATAAACAGTAATTGCAGTAATCCAAGATAATTTCCTCATGACCTTTGCTCTCATTTACTGTAAATAGCTCAAAAGGCAACACTGCTCTAATATTCTAACAGTTGTTTGTATCCGGCCTATAATAGAGCTTTTTTTAAAAGGGAACAGTATGTGGTTTGTTGTAATTCCTGGGAGAACTGAGGGGAAGAGTGATGAGATGCAACATGAACCTGCACTGGAACTTCCCACCAGAGACAGGCAGAGAAAAAGAGAGAGGAATTGAAAATCCAACCAACATAGTGCGACATGTTACGGCTCTGCTGTACTTGGCTTGCAGTGCTCCGATTTGACTTGTAAATGTGTTTCCTTCAAATGCAAAATCAGAAGATAGGATCTGGTCTGGTGTGTTTGAAGTCCAGCATGTCAGTTGGTGTATAATATTTCAACATACTGTTGCGTTTTGCCATCCAACTTTCTTGCACATCAATAATGCAGAGGATTGAGCTTCCTGAATAGGAACCTAATTTTCAAAGACCTATGAATTTATTGGTTGGCTATATGCCAAATTATGAGGTTGTCTCTTTATGTAAAACTATAGTGCAACAGTCTCCCCCTCAACACTGAAACATCACTTCTGCTACCCTCCCCGCTTCTCCAAGTCAGGGATCAGGCTAAAACAAGCAACTTGCTGCACTTGTGAGATGTGCTCTACTACTGCTGTAAAACTATTAACACCAATACTGAAGATTCACATCAAGACTCACAGGCTATCGCAAGAGAACAGGATGTGTATGTTAATCAGGGTGCTAGATTATTTCTAACAACCCTTCCCTATCTGAGGGCTGTGGGTTTTTTCTTTCTTTCTTGCCCCCCCCCCCTTTTTTTTTTCATAACTGGCATAAAGTGCTCATGACATCAGACTTAATGTGAACACAAAAGAAAAACGGCCTGGTTTCATCACTGGTTTTTACTTGCAAAACTCATATCGCACACAGGAAAGCTGTTAAAATCTTTCAACACTGAGGCTTGACTGTAACGAGTACAGTCAAGTCAATGCTGCATTTTAAGGAATATCATACAATATATCACTCACCTCTATTCAATGGAGTTACCTAGAGTATGGCACTGCATATACTAACCAATGCTGTATTGGAAGCAAAGCTACAAATGTGATTTTTATCAATCTGTTTTGCAATATTTGAGTCTAATGTGTTAAAAGTAGTCGATGTAACATGACATATCTGAATCCCCTGGTTTTAGTTTTAGAAGTGACACAGTAACGTAGGTATGGAGAGCAAACAGTCATCAAAGAATGTGTGTTTAGCTGTGAACAATTCCCTTCTGTTATTTTATGTAACAACCTTAGATTATTATTAAAAGCAATGCTCATTGGATAAGACTTTTAACTTGCATACTACTTCTTCATTCTTTTTTTTCCTGCTCAGTGTTTTTCCATTTGTGCATTTAACTGCATAGCAGGAAGAGCACTGGTTAAATGGCAACGCTATCGATGGCTCTAGTCCGGCTGTTAGTGCACTGCATTGCAGCAGTTAATCATGTTAAAGGTTACACCCTTTTGGCATGTCAACATGCCTCCCCTCAAGTTAGGGAAACAGGGTTTAAACTCTTTGCATAGTTGAAAGGTTTATGAAAAAGCCCATGTCAGAGGCAACCAACCATATGCTATACATTAAACAGATATGGCTGTGTAGGAAGAGCACGTTCTTTAGTATAAACTAGAGTAGAGGTCGTGCAAAGTAACTAAGATTTGTCCAAGAACTGTATTCAAGTGAAGTTTTTAGGTATTTGTACTTTACTTGAGTATATCCATTTTAATATTACTTTATACTTCTACTTCACTACATGTCAGAGGGAAATATTGTACATTTTATTCACATACTCACTATTTACTTTACATAAGAAGATTTTACGTTAAAAAATATATGATAGCTTTATTAAATATTACACATTGCAATAAGAACTGAGTTGTTTGATGTTTCATCAAAGGGAAATTTCCCTTTTTTCTAAATTAAATAACTGAGGCTGAAAGAAGTAAAAGGAGCCAACATTTCACAAAAAGCAAAAATTATAGTAAATTTGACAGAAAAGGGATTTGTGTTGCAGAGCCCCCCCCCCCCCCCAAATTGACATTATCTGTTGTTCTTTTGAGGGGGGGGTATGATCTGTAAATTGTAAACCACTGTACAAAACTCCCTCCACCTTAGAAAAACTAGCTGGATCTAAACCAGTTACAACAGTAAAATACTGCTTACACGTTGCTGCATCAGTATTAATAATATATCAATCAAAGGGCCGATTTTCAATTCTATTTTAGCATTGGAACCATTCAATATGGTACTGTTAAATGTCTCTCATATAGAAAGCCTAACTACAATAAATGAACTGAGAAACTGGGAAATAAAATGCGAGCCACGGAGACTGAATCCAGGGGAGTCTATAGAGGAGGCAGGTAGAGCTATAAATCCGACCTGGTTTACCATCTCTCTCCAGGAGTCAATAATCTGCCTGTAATCCTCAGATTACCAGTATGGTCCTGTGTGTGGCCACGGTGACTCTGGGCAGGTGGCTCACGGTTATAACTGAGCCTTACCTGTGTGAACTTAAGTGAAGTATGTATGTCTTAGTTGAAATTGCCAGGATTCCTTTTTTTTTTAATTTTGGGAAGAAGACAAGTCTGTTTTAGTTAGTATTCGACTATCTGTGCACAAGTACATATAAAGGTGTTGTAATTTTGTAAATAAAATCTATATAACAGGTTAGGTAGAAAATAATACAATAAGTCCTCCTTTCTTAGGGAAAAATCACATTAAGGGACATCAAACAAGCATAATCGAGAGCAGTTCACATGCTATTTGACTCGCCTGTAACTCGTGTTGTCTATATCTCACGAGTGCCCATGTCATTTAGTTAGCATTATGGGGTCTCTGGTAAAAGGAATGCAGTGTTCTTTTCAAACAGGGTGGAAACACAGTGGGAGCAGCTGATTATCTTCAGTGGTCTGATATCATCAGTTTAATGTAGCTGTTAATGCTTTGCCTGCGCCCTGCACTTTGAACTTTAGGCTCTGACGCAAGTCAAGTAACTGTACTCGACAAATCTCTCTGTCTTTTTGTTCCCTATATCTGTTGACTGTAAACTAGTTAATATTTACACAGGGCCGGGGATTGGGAGAGGCATGCATCACACTGGGCAAAGGCCACAGGATCAATTTCACTGTCTGCCACTGCCCTGTTTTTCTGATTGCATTCTGCAACAGTAACTGTGCTTTTAGTCTAGACTGCATTTTAATAATGTGCACAAAGATTGTTCCTTAGACTTGATTGTAAAGGAGGGGTTTAGAGAATAAAAGTAGTAATGCCTCTCACAGGCTCACATGAGAGCACAGAAAGTCCAGGCCCTGTAGGAATACCTCATGTAGGGATGTACAGCATGTATAATGCATATAGAAGATTCAAGGATATCATATTGATAAATATTCTTCTGTTCATGCGCAGGAGCTCTGGAGGTTTCCAGAGTCAGCCCCTTAGCCTGCTGGTTCAGCTCCATGCTCTTCTGTTTCGGCGGAGCTGTGCTGTCTGGGATCATGCTGGCCGAGCCACCTGTAGCACCTTTGACCAACAGCACCAGCGTTCTGCTCGCATCAGTCATCTGGTAAATATCTGAGAAATGAAAACTGTGGTGTGTATAGATGGGGGGGGAGCGTGAGAGGAAGGGAGGCGGAGAGCGTTTGGATGAGGGGGAGGCCCTATGCAACTTTGAGGAAAAGGGACACAGAAACATGGCAGTCTCCTTTCCCCATCCCTAGAGTGAAATACCAAATAATGAGGTTTTCATGTGGAAGAAAAGTGGAATTTCTCTTCAGATAGTCTGTAAAGGGAGTGTGAAATGTGGAGGACATTGAATGAAACAGAGAGGTTATTGTAGAGATCTCATCTCTAAAATGTGAAGCCTTTGGTACCCTCAGCTGGTGGCACATATAATTACACTCCTCTCAAAAAAACCAAAAAAAAGACACTGCCCTCTGCTGGAGAAGCGGGGTACCTGACAGAGGCTGGCATGTGATACTTTAGATGTACACCCTGGAAACGTACAGTAGTTTCCACGCAGCAGGTTACTGAAATGTTAATATGTCTGTGTGCGTGTGTTTGTGTGTGTGCAAGTTAATTTAGCCACACGTCTCTCTGCAGGTACCTGGTGTTCTACTGCCCCATGGACCTGGTGTACTGTTGCGCCGCCCTGCTGCCTCTCAGACTGGTGCTGTCGGGAATGAAGGAAGTGACCAGGACGTGGAAGGTGCTTGGAGGTGTCACCCAGGCCCACAGCAAATACAAGGATAGCCTGCTGGTCATGATTGCCATTGGGTGGGCTAAAGGTCAGTGGCCACTGGTGTGTGCATGTACAACTCAAGGATTTCTTTTTTTCTTATTATTGTTTTTTTCATGATAACGATGTTTTTTGAGGCGTATCTGCTGCATATGAAACTGTATCCACCATGTCTCTCTTTTCCACCCACACCAGGTGCTGGAGGTGGTCTTATAAGTAATTTCGAGCAGCTTGTGCGAGGTGTGTGGAAACCAGAGACTAATGAGCTCCTCAAAATGTCTTAGTAAGTCTTCTAAAGGACTCCGCTGATATTACATCAGTGCATTACATTTCCGTGTTATCTTGGTGCTTAGCAAACTAAATTTACAATAATCTGCGAATGCATCGTAATGTATTTAGTGTAATGTGCAATTTAAAGGAATAGTTTGACATTTTGGGAAATACACTGATTGGCTTCCTTGACCAGAGTCAGATGAGAAGATTGACAAGTTTTTGAGCTTGGATAACTGGCTGCTGGTCGTATCTTCATATTTACTTCGAGACATGAGAGTGGTATTGATCTTCTGATATAACACTTGGCGAGAAAGTGAATAAAAGCAGAGACACTCAAGAAAGCTAAGGATATTTTATACTTTTTACATATTTTTGTTTAAAGGTCTAATCAGGAAACATGTTTCTTCTGGTTATCTCAAGGCAGCATGAAAACTGATTTGAGTTATTTTCTCAAGGGGATGGTAAAGATGATGTGTATCTCCAGTTTAATTTATTTGTGCTCATAAGATAAGATGTGACATCTTTAAGCTATGAGCACAAAGGTAATTTCCTCAATATTTTTCTTCTTCTTTTTTTTTTTTTTATCATACACTGTATATCGTAACTGACCGTTTCTCATTACATGTTTGTTTAGCCCAACCAAGATCACACTGATAGGGGCGGTGCTGTTTGCCCTGCAGCAGACCCACTACCTGCCTCTCCAGAAGCACCACCTGATGCTCCTCTACACCATCTTCACCGTTGTCAACAAGGTCAGTTGGGTGCATCTGTTGTAGCTCATGCGTGACACTGTGACCTTGAGAACATACGTCAAAGGGGATACAGAATCAGCTACAAAAACAGGAATTCGTCTTTTTGTTCATTTAATTCCTTAATTAGACAAGGGCAACTATTGAATATCATACTCTGCTTCTTAATTAGATCTTAACCGAGGTATGACAAATGTTATTTGTGCTATAGCTGTCTCCAAACCTGTGATGGCTTGTCTTCTTAATGACCTTTCTTCCTCTGCCTTTTTTTTTTTTTTTTGAAGTTTTAGCTGTGGTGACTCACATTAGCTCGGTATTACCCGTAGGGCTGGGGCTTTTGCATCATTTTCATCAGCTTGCATCATTCTCTCTTCTTTTCTCTGGGAAACTTGACAGAGGCACAGATAAATCTACCACGTCTTCTTTCAACTCTCATTCTGTTAGCTCCCTATGACTCTGATCTGTTAAATCAACCCCGAACCATTTCATCACATTTAGGAGTTGTGTCCAAGCTCCTATGTGTTAGTTTGTGCTCCTGATGATAGAGATGTTATACACTCGCCCCCTAATGAGGAGTAAACACCGACATATTATCCATTACCTAATGCTTTTGTATCTAAACGAGGCTAGCATTGCCTAATTGGTCGGGTTACATGAAAAAATTACAAACTGCATACTATACCAATGCGATATAAGCATATATTTTTCAGTGTCATCTTGTATTCATAGATCTGACTTGACCTCATCACGTGATATTAAATGTTGCTTGTTTGTTGCAGATTAAATCTGCAATAAGTGAATTTATTTATTTATTTATTTTGCCTCCAAGCAAACACAACATAGACATATTGTGACGTCTTGAGCCAGAAAACCGAATCAGTGAGCTGAAAGATGCTAAAACACTCTTCAAAAAAATGTTAATTCCCTTTGGGTTCATCACTACAAGGGACAACTATTCATGTGATGTATTGTGAATATAGAAATATTTGATAAAAATACTGATTGGAAGTGATTAGACAAACACATACTCTCTTCTGCGCTTCATAAAAACTGTCTCCTTCATTCCCCACACATTTATTTTCTCTTTTTCAGTCAAGGATGATGCTGACGGGCTCCTCCGCCTCGCCGTTTGCTGCCTTTGAGTCGGCCGTCTACAAGACCCTTTTCGCCGGCTACTCCCCTTATGCTGCCCTCACTGCGGAGGTACAGCAACCATGTATTGATAATGGTACAATAAACAGGACAACCTCCACTACTACAACCAAAGAATCTAGTGAGAACAGAGCAGCAGGGAAATACCCCCCGGTTTCTCCTGTCAAGGGACAAAGTGAGTCCCTCAAAGCCAAAGAGGAGTCAGAGAAAGCAGAGAAAACAAACTGCAAAAAGACCAACTAGTCAGCCTCTGCCCCTTAGCGCCTTTTCACCTCTAAGCTGGGTTGTGGAGTCATTTCTGATTCAGATTTGTCATATCAGGGCTTTAACTTCTGTTCTATTTTTCTTTTATTGGGAAACATGTCCTGTTTCTTGTCCTGCTGGCTAAAATGTTTTTATTCCCTTATTTCTACTTGTCTCTTTCCTTTTTTTTTTTTTTGCATTTCCAATTTAAAGCCAACTGCTGAAACAGAATTTCACTATGAGCTGACTCAAACAAACCCTGCACCTTATTCTGGGATACTCAACCCATCCTTACAGTATTGTAATATTTATGCTGTTGGATGTGAACATCGTACTACCCTTGGGCTGATTGCACACTTGCAGTTCAATGTGTAGCTTAATTTTTAATATATATTTATAATGAGAACAAACTGTTGATCGTTTTATCTCTGGGTTTTGGGAACAGTGCTGTGCACCTGCTCATCTATGAATGTCTTTATCTTTGTTTTTCTCTCAGTATATATTCTGATTCATGTAAAAGCTATATTTCCTACTCTGAAATGCTTACAAACATTTTTTAAAAGAGAGATTATATTCTATGAGACCCTTATTTTATTCAATGTTATATTCTGTTTATACTAAATAATTGCCCTCTTGAATGTATAACCTTTTGAAAAGGAAGACAACTTTTTATTTTGTTGTGTTTCTTTGGCGAATGCTTTAAAATACAACTGAAAGCATGAGAATAAACAGGTTATAAAATGTGCTTTGGTGACATTTGGCCTCCAGCTTTATCAGACAGTTCAGTGAACCATGGTGCAAAGCTGCCCACTAACAAAGACTCGAAGGTGTAGCACATTTGTTTACAGTATCAGGTGTCAAAGAATAATTGATATCTACATTGGCTGCCTCTAAGCTGATGTGCTGTAGTAGCACAGCATCCAGAAGTAACCTCCTCTATGGGCCAAAAGATTGCATCAGTGTAACATCAGCACCTTATTGATACCTCGCCCTCTTTAAAAAGCTGCTGGAGAGAGATCCTCCAAATCCCTCCCGATGCTCATCTATGTAACCTCAGACAGAGAAGAACCCCCCCCCCCTCTTGTGAATACAAATTAAGAATGGGGGGGGTGGTCGAAGAGAAAAGAGAAGATGTTCAAAGACGATCAAAAGCAATACTGCTTGAAATGATGTACCTGCCTTTAATACGCCTGGAGTCGAAGGATTTCAGGTGTATGCATGTCAGTTATAGGCTTGTATGCTCAAAGTGTGTTCTGTAAACTGTTTTGTGTTGATATTACTGACTACTGTTGAACTCTGTGACCTGGAAAACCGATTAATGAGCCACTGCTTTCCTCACACTGCCTCATACGAGGAGGTGGCAGGCGACGTGGACACAACTCAGTGCCTGAAAGTTCCCAGACAATTCTCCTAATGAGGTCCAGACCTGTATGACCCCCGCCACAATTACTCACTGAACTGAGCAGCCCCTCCACTGCCTTGGCCCCCGCTCCTTCCGCCTCGCCCCCCTCATTCCCTGCGCCTCACCTGCCCTGCAGCTCATCTCCTCAGCCTCCTTTTATCCCCAGACTCCTGCCTGTTTTCCAGTTTTCAGGTGCAGAGAATTAATCCTCAAATGTGTGCATACAGACTGACTTTCAAATGCAGACACACACACACACACACAGATTATATACACAATGCATACGCACATTTCTATATACATGACTTTGAACCGATAGTGGTTTTTCTGAGTAGAGGTCATGAATATAGCAAGGATTTAGTAAAGTATGGGTCAGAAATATTCAATTTTCCTCTTTTCAAGTCAGCTACACACAGACACAAGGGCGAGAACACACACATACCACTAATGTTGCATAGACACTATAGACACAATACTGTATGCACACACATTCATATACACATGACTTTGAATCCTCAGTGACAACTAGAGGTCAAGGATGCGCCAAGACGAAGGTATACTACCCATAAACAAACTCACAAAAGATACACACACACACACACACAAGCACATGGTAGAAAAAAGGCAGCTCTGCTATTCAGTGGAAAACCATCAGGATCTGACACTGACAGCTTGAGTCTGTGGCCTGTTTTGCTGTTTTCTTTCAATCAATCTGCAGCTGAAAATAGTTCAAACAATTTCACAATTAATTTACCTTGTCCACATACGTATGAGTAAGGTCTCCTAAAAACTACTGTGCCCAGCTGTTTGAGGAAATGACTTATTCATTTCTAAGAATTGAACCGTATAACTATGACCCATTTCTTAAAGATTTTCATCCTCCTCCAAAATTAATGAGTGAGCTTAGGGCTGAGTGCCACCGTCATGGAAGGGTAGCCAGGAAGTGTGTGTGACTAACTAATGCATCGTCGGTTTTGGTCATTTCATGGTGTTTGTTGATGAAGAAAAAAATGTTTGTTTTTTTTCTTCAGTCATTCTATGACTCATTTGTTAATCTACATGATGCTACAACAACAGGGGTGTTATTACCCACTTGACAATATCATAGCTCAGTCCCAGCTTGAAAACACACATGCTGATCTTCAGGCTCCATGAATGAAGCTATAAACACCTTTTTGGTAGCATCGTAATGTCCACTGCTGTCTTGAGCATAGCTCTCCTGCTGACGAGAGGTGCAGGACAGGTGATCGCCACTTGGTGGCGTGAGGCGGCGTCATCTGTGATGGCTTGATGCCTGGGAACTGACAGGCTGGCCAGCAGCTGCAGGCAAGAAGGGATGGGGACAGGAGGGGACCCTCTTTGCAGAGCCAATGGTAGCTGCCTGCACGTGTGTGAGTGTGTGTGGTCTGGTTTAGCTCTGCTTGTGAGGATTGACTACAGACAGTTCACCACTCTTGTGAGGACATTTTAGGTTGTGGGGGGCATTGCGGATGGACGAAATAGCTGAATCTAAGGCTGATGATTAAAGATGCGCACCCTGAGTACCCCCAAACTTCAAAATTACTTTCTAGATGAAGTGAAAATCCACTGAGAATATCCAGATATCAACACTGCAACACCTGGGGTTGTATGTGTGAGTTTTGGATGGTGTTAGTTTTTATAATAAGGGCAATACCAAAAGAGAAATGCCACATCTAAAGTACTGCACGACCAGCAAACCTGCATGTTGAAATGTCTGTGTTTTAGTTTGTCCGTGTCAGTGCATGTGACACACAGAGTGGCAACAAAGGCTGAGCCCATCAAAAAGGCACAAAGAGCTCTGGGGCGAACAGACACACACACAAACACACACTCACAAAATCTCTGCACCTACCTCTCAGACCAATACACTTTGTTTTCTTCTCTTTCTCTAGAGAAGCAAACGTGACCTATTCTCATGCACATTCACATCTTCTGCTTTTATTGCTTATGAGTCTGGTCAAGGGATTGTCCACATTTAGACAAAGTTGTTGTTTATACATTTCTTATTCCGGTGATTAGAGGAAAGAGTTTCTATGGAGAAATCACGTCACTGTGCATCACTGACGTTCTGCCCTCCCACATCTCCAATCACTCCACAGTGTTACAAAACTTGGCTCAGGAATTGCAACAAATGAGAGTCCACACACTAATGAAAGAAGAGGATATTATTAAACTAAACAATTACAACTTGAAATGAAGTATTGAAATGTTAGGCATCAGTAGCTTAAAGTATGGGTGGACGATTGAAGTGTGGATGGTAGAACTAAAGGAAAATAACAGAGGAAATGAATGTAGGGTGAAGGCCATGTGGAAGGCTTGGTGGCTGCTCAGCAACAGAGAACAACTCCCAGGGTAGCAGCCCTTTTTCTGCCCTCAGGCCACTCCCTCTCCAGGTGCAGGCCACCAACTCTGACAGACCTCTTAACACAGGCACTCCTGAAAGACAGACAACTGGAGGGAACTAGAAAGAGGCGTGTAGAAGGGGGGCTAGAGAAAGGCCGTCACAATGGAAACGACTGTGGAAGTGTTAAGCTAACTGCAGTCCTCTGGCTTGTGGCAGTGCACCTGCTCCAACGCAATGGTTTCTTGACGTGATGCCACATGCTGGACGTTGTTTGTCTTCTCAGCACATACTGACATAACAGCAGGACTGTGTGCACCATTTCTCCAGTGCGCTGCTGTTTGCCGTGGATGATGTATCAATGAAAAATAAAAATAAAAACAACAAAATGTTTTTTTTTATCCATGCTTCATAGCAGCAAGGCATTCATTGCTTTTTACTGACAACTTTTTCCTTTTGGGATTTTTTTTTTTTTTTTTTTAGAAAGGATCAAAGTGAGGTTTTTGGGGTTTTTTTTAATCCAAAGTTTTGTCAAATGATTCTGGTTGATGCAATCCAACTCATTATCTCTTCTAGTGAGATGAAAGTAAGGAGGGAGTTGCTTGGGACCACACAGGAAAAGACTCGGTTAAGGAAGTTGTGGAGAAGGAAGGAGAAAGGCAGATAGAGGGCAGGAAAAAAAAATAGAAATACTAACTACGGGAGAATATGAAAATGTGGAGACCATATGAATGAGGAGTCACATCAGGGCAACATGACAACATCGGGGTGTTGCATGCATGACATCGCCCTCTCTCTCTCTCACGCACACTCAGGCAAACATATACAAGCACAGCAGTCTCTCTTTGGAGAGCTCTAACTGAACGCCAAATGGCTGACGTCTACCACCATTCAAGATCTGACTTGTAAAGAACAGCTGCAAGGAGAATGCCAAAAAATGGAGCTACTGTAATCTGACTAGCGAGATGTTTGTGTGTGGGTATGTGTGCTTTGTTTGTGTGTTTCTGTGGGAGACTGTGCAAAAAGGAAACATTGGCGAATGAAAGGGGTTTCTCCAAAAAGGAATGTTTATTTATTATGTTGAATTTTCACTTGTAAAACTTACTAAACATGGAATTTGTTCAGGGCTGACCAAATGTTTGGATACAACTTTATATGTCAACAAGAGGCATAAAATAGCTGTTCTAGCATTGTGGTGTTGTATGATATACTGCCACTGATTCTCAGTTTAAGCTGGATATTTATAAGGATAGAGAATGACATTTGTATTTTGAACAAGCAATACATGGATTTAATGCGGTAACAGTGAGGTAAATCGGTTGTGTTGATGGTGGCCAGCAATTACATACTTGGCATCAAACATTTTTTCCAACTATATAACTGATGATTCATTGAAGGGCGGTTTGAACTATATTGAACAGGTGTGACTGAAAAACTAGTAATAACTGTGACACCTTTACTGGCCCTTGGTCTTTAAATGTTGAAAAATGAGTCACATTTCCTCCCCTGAAAATTCCTGGATGCAACTTATATATGGTCTGTTCTCTTTTTACTTCATGAAAAATGAAGCAGATAAAAGGTCTAGGGTGGATTCCAAATGTGGACTTTGCATTTGGTAGCTGTTCATGGGAATTTTTAATATGCGTCCAAAAGATGTGTCAATACAAATGAATGAGGTCATCATTAGGCTGAAAAAAAAACAATCCTATCAGAGAGATTGCAGAAACTTTAGGAGTGGCCAAATCAACAGTTTGGTACATTCTTTAGAAGAAGGAATGTACTGGTGAGATCAGAAACACCAAAAGGCCCGGAAGATCACAGAAGTTAACTAATGTGGAGGATCACACAATTCTTTCTTTGGTGAAGAAAAACCCTTCATGACATCTGGCCGGGTCAAGATCACTCTCCAGGAGGAAGGTGTATCATTGTCAAAGTCTACAACCAGGAGACGCCTTTATGACACGTGAAACCTAGATTAACTTGTACCAGGATGATGGGAAGGGAAGAGCACGGAGAAGGAAAGGAACGGCTCATGATCCAAAGCCACCACATCATCTGTCAGACATGGTGGAGGCAGCGTTATAGCATTGACACGTATGGCTGCCAATGGAACTGGATCCCCGTTGTT
Source organism: Istiophorus platypterus (assembly GCA_016859345.1). Taxonomy (NCBI): domain Eukaryota; kingdom Metazoa; phylum Chordata; class Actinopteri; order Istiophoriformes; family Istiophoridae; genus Istiophorus; species Istiophorus platypterus. The sequence goes on along the minus strand of CM029128.1, from coordinate 8,741,423 downwards.
TATTGATGATGTGGCTGCTGATAGAAGCAGCAGGATGATTTATAAAGTGTATAGGGCTCTACTATCTGCTCAGATTCAGCCAAATGCTGCATAACTGATAGGATGGTGCTTCACAGTACAGATGGATAATGACCCAAAACATACTGTTCAGCAGGTTTTTCACTTACTGCAGACAAACCTAACCTAGAAAGACCCACAAGAAAGAAACAACTGAAGGCAGCTGCAGTAAAGGCCTGGCAAAGCATCTAAAGGGAGGAAACTCAGCATTTGGTGATGTCCATCGGTTCCAGACTTCAGGCAGTCAGTGACTAAAAAGGATTTTCATCCAAGTATTGAAAAGAACCTTTATCTTTATAATAATGTTGGTTTGGAGCTCCTCAAAATGGGGCACCATGTATAAAAATGGCTGTAATTCCCAAATGATTTCTGTAATATTTTTGTGAAGCCTCTTGAATTAAAGCTGAAATTCTACAATTCAATCACATCTTGATTCATTCTTTTCAAATCTGTTGCAGTTGTGTAGAGGGGAAAAATTATGAAAATTGTGTCACTGTCCAAATACTTATAGATCTAACTGTATATCTCTTATGTACAGTGTTTTTACCTCAGTTATTTTGCCTCCTAAAATCATTTTGTATGTAACCTTTATGGTTATTTATTTTTGCTTTTTATTATTTTATCGTTATTTTACAATGCCAAGACTAAGTTTTATTTTATGCAAGTATGATGACAACAAAACTGAACTGAAATGAAAGAATCAAATATGGCATTTGTTTCACTTTCAGTCTCACTGCTCTCATAACATCATTTTTGGTTTGGCCTGGCAGCTGTTTACAGTAGAAAAGCTCTAGATACCCACATAATGCAACCTGTGCAGCATCAAATGGTAGAAAGCAACAATTGGCAACTACCTGGTCAACACAGTGATGCATTTAGCAGCTAAAGCGCCAAATATTTCCCTCAGGAGCATGTGGAAACCAAAATCAGAACTGAAAGAGGGTGACTATTTGAACCTTTCTTTTTCAAGAACTTACCATTCCTCACATGGCCAGAAACATAATAAATGCAATATATCATAATGTTGCTCTCTGTCTTTGGAATGTATAGACAGGCAGCTGTTTGCTAACGAGTTCACTATGTCAGCTCGAAAGTCGGTGTTGTGTTCTCAACCTGTTTCCTCTGCACCCAGTTGTCCAAAAAAGATCAGTTATTGCAGGCTGGACTAGTCCCAATCACCTAGAGTGGGTCTACACTGCACTAGTAGCATGCAGTTTGTTAGTTAGGAACAAGTTAGGAAGACCACTGGGGATTGTCTCTTATTGAAAATTACAACTTAGTCCAAAATGAAGAGTGGAAGATGGCATGTGTAGCACAAACAGGAGCTTATCTCAGAGGTCCATAGCTTGAAAAAAAAAAGAACAGACTACACATTCTCAAGGATTCAGGTCTATATAAGAGCTTATGAATCTTTGTGCATGATTAGCCTTGAATACATGCAAGGTCTCTGGATCGAAGCTGTGCCAAATACCAAGTGCTCACAATGGCCATGTTTAAATGAGACTCAAAGAGATGCGACATTCATTTTTTGTGGTAGTTTTTTGTAGCCACGATATCAATTGGATAATGGTGATACTGGAATGTTGAAGAAAAACTGAGGCTCGTAAGGCTTCATGACTTATCTATAGAGCTTCTACAAATCTTTATGAATCTGCTCCTTTTCAGAACATTTTTCTGAACCTCCAGAGCTAGTTTCCTGCAATTTCTTCCCAGTGTTCTGTTAACTCGATGAGGTAATAAGGTACAATTCTTGTGGATTGTTTGATGTGAAGTCAAAAGTCCAGAACTACCAAAAAAAAGTATCTTCTGACTCCTGACATTTCATTTTCTAACTCTGGCTGGATGTTCAGTTGGTGCTTCTGCTCTCATAGTGGTTCCTGTTCCACCTTAGAAATGAGGTAAGCTCGGGGTGTACAGTGTTCTTTTGTTCTCCACATTTCTGTTCACAGAAGCATGGCCAGTAGTTGGTACATGGTGTGCCTCTGTCACTCCCCCTCCTCTTCCTTTCCTCCTCCTCTTCTTTTCTTCTTTCACTGAGGAAGCAGATGGCGTTTAGTGTTGGTTCTTTTCCTTTTCATAAAGGACCTACTAGATATTCTTAGCCCAGGGACTGTATAGCGTAAATGTGACCTTGCTAAGGCAATGGGACTGGAGTTACCAAGCCACAGTGATTATACCCCAAAGCAGGTTATTTACTGAAAAATGAGTGTCTGTCAGTGGATCTGCTCATAGGAAAAGGACAAAGTTGTGTGGTCCAGTTGCTGGGATCTGTTCATATTTCCCATTGTTCCTGTCTCAGTTTTTTTCCCCCTCCGGTTCCTTCTTTCACCCCATCACTCTGCTTTATTTTTCTTCTTCTAATCTGCTGTATCTCCTCCTCCCTCTCCCCTCCTCTCCTTGCCTTGTTCCCTCCGTGTCCCTCTCTCACATCCTGGGGGACCCTCATTTCACCATCGTTGCCCATCCCCTCCTCTCTGCTTGGCCCCTCCTGTATGCAAAGCAGGTGTCAGCCAGGACAAGGAGGACAGCGACTACCTCACAAAGGAGGCGACAGGGTCTTGGGGGCAAGAAAAACACACACAAACACGCACACGGACACGCACAAACACGCATGCACACACACACACCGTTAACACGTGCAGTCTCTCTCTGTGTCCTCTGCTGTGTGCTTGCTCTATCTACATGCACATGCACTTCACACACATGTGCTCCCTTTCTTTCCCTCACACACACACACACACACACACACACACACACACATATACACAGCTCCCGTGGGCTGGGCAGGGGCTGGGGACAGGGAGAGCTGGAACTGTCTGTCTGTCTGTCATTAGTATTCCAGCAGGAGGCTCCTGGCCCGGCCAGACATCTGAGCAGAGCAGCCGCAGCAGATAAAGAAGAAGCCATTAATCCACGGTAGATTACCAGCACTGATACTTTATCCCACCGTAATACAGCAATGCAACCAGACTCATTCCATTTACAATGCCGTCAGAGGAAGAAAGAGGGAAAGAGGAGGTAGAGAGAGCTGGTTCGAGCTCACCTTGTGGACTGAGAGATGGCAAGACACACAGAAAGCCAGTTTCCCTTCTTAAGTCTCGTGATTTGAATTTCTTCTTTGATGGAGCAGGGGCCGGGTAAATCTGTGTGATCGTGTGTGATCGTGTGTGTGTGTGTGTGTGTGCGTGTGCGCATGTGTGTGTGTGTGGTCTTGAATTTGATTCGTAGATGTTTTGAATTCAGAATGGGTCACCGCCTCAATCGGTTGTGCTACAGATGGCCACAGTTCAAATCTAAGTTGGTCTAAAGAACAGCTGGCTTTCTTTACTGCACCATGCTGTGCCTGTTTAAATCTAATATCCTTAATAAGTGTGTTTGTATGGGTCTGTGCATATGTCTGCCCCTGATTAACTTCCAAAAAAAACAAATAAACAATCCCAAAAAAAAGCAAAAAAAAGAAATGAAAAAATCAAGCCCCACCTCAGGAACCTTAGACCAAAATGGGCACCATTCTTTTTAGGTGAGAGATCATATCCAGAGCCGAAACCATCAGTCATGTGATAAGACTATCAGCACAGCCTGGAGAACATGATACAGTCGGAGAAGGCCGTTTGAAGATACAGCGAAACAAAGAAAAGAGGAACAATAGCGCAGCAGATGCAGGAGATTAGATGAGAGTTAGATTTATACATGCTAACTGATAAAGCCCAGTCACAGTTGGGATTTCTGGATGATGAAACAAAACCGGGATGGAGGAAGAGAAGGAACTGTTGACTCAACAAGCACTGGTGACAGATGAGCTGAGTAGAGGAGGAGCTAGATAAAGGAGACAAAGAGACCCTGGGCTGACCAGAAGGAAGAAACGACACATTCAGTAGAGACAGGAAGACACATGAAGCTTCAACGGAGAGAGTGAGGGCAGAGCCTCCACCGCTGGTACAGCGCTGATCTCATGTGTCCTGTAAAAATCCAATCCTTCAGACTTGGCAGATAGTGTTACCATGAGAACAGCATTGGGGTTATTGTGAGGCAAGAGAGAGACGGTGAGGAAGCTAAAGAGGGAAGGGGAAAAGAGAGTCCAGCTCCAGCAACCATCTGTTACTCCAGCTGACCCTGGCAGTGAGACTAACCTGCCGCTAGTGAGGAATGTAAGGCTGGAAAAGGAGATAGACACCAAGAAGTCGAGCGCCACTGCCGCTGTGTACATGCCTACTTTTGTAAATAACTACCAGTGAATCACCCAGATAGTTGGAAACTAGCTAACTCAGTTCTGTTTTGAATTTTTGTCAGTTGAGTCTCATCTAGATCGCCATGCTATGATCGCAGTGCTGCCAAGAGAGAGGCCGAACCTGTTTTCCGAGCCTATTTTGGCAAACCGGTACAGTTACGGCAAAGTGCTACGCGTGTTTTCGCCGGCTTATCTCTGCGGCCGCCGCCATTCATGCCCGTTTAAACAAAGCATGACCAGCGGAGCAAGCAATGCTACCAATGGCCAACATGGGCCGTGGTGGCTCGAAAATTAAAAACAGTGACTCTTCAATCATTCTGTTTCTTTTGATCTTTCAAGAGACAGAAGCGAGCGAATTTTATTTTTGCATCACAAAAAAGAGGCTTGAAAGTACTAAGATTGAAAGGGAGAGAGGCAGGGGGAGACTGTAACCCATGAAGTAAAGGTTATAAACAAATAGGTTTTCAGGGTTCTTGTTTTTGAGGATGTGCAACTGAAATTGCTTCTCTGAGACTTTGTTGGAGGATGTTCCAGAGTTGAGGAGCAACAATAGTGGCGGAAATAGATGCAGTGTTGGTGGGATTTTATACCCAAGTGGAGGACTAATGGCCTGGTAAACGAGATATTTCCTCATATATGAAGCAACAAAGAAGCAGTTTCAACAAAGCTGGAATGACAAAATGGATATGTATCATTTGTCTTCACAGCCACATGGATATCACAATGATCACAACTGCAAAGCAAGGAGATTAATCTGAGTTCAGCCAAGCTAAGGTGTGTTTGTTGATTATAGAGGCTTCAGTTATACTTCTGCATTAAGGTGTTTGTTTGTTTGTTTGTTTGTTTTTTGCTACAGCAGCTAGGTTCTTAGGTTCTATAGCTAGGGGCTATGTAGATTCAATGTAGCCTCCATAGCTAGTAACTACGTAGATACCATGCAGTGACCCTGAGAACTGTAATTGGGCTGCTTTGGTTTAGCGAAGATGCTTCCGCCGCAAACCCTCTGCTCAGTTTGACACTGCACGACTGCACGAGGCAAAGCAGGCCTTTCCATCTGCAAGTCACAAAGTAGAAAGGATGCAAATACAACTACTGTAGGAACTCTAATTAAAATAAAGTACAGTACAGTCTGATCATGTATGGAACATCCATCTATTGTGGGGATGGAGCTATTAACAGCTGAAATCTGATGCTCAACTATAATTCTGACCCTACATCGTTAACCTCTTGTACCGACCATGAATCCAGCTTTAGTTCAGTTTGACTGTGGACAGCAGATTCGGCTTCCAGACACCTATTTTTATGCATATTTTCAATTTGTGCAAAATTAAACCTGAGGGGAAACTTGGACACATGAGCTCAACGTTGAAATTCAAAATAAATTTGAACAGAGGAGGTAGGCAATGCTACGCTGAACTTCTTCATGACTGCTATAAAAAAAAAAAAAGTGGAATCCACCTCCCTTGAAATTGAAGAGGGAATTGAAGAGACCGCGGTAAGGAGACCATCCCTCAGACTAACAGTGATGAAGTTCCCAGACACCAAACACTCAGCTGAGCGACCTGCAGTATCTACCAATCACAGCCTCAGAGGACGAGCCAGAAACCCGAGATCTTCAGGTCAATCTCAACCCTATTAGGGAGATAAAACAAATGTGCACTCTACTGTAGGTCCAAAAGAGAAAAGGCCTCAATGGACCTTCCCTCAAACAAAGGTTTTTATTACCTACTGGGAAATCCACAAACATAATGATCAAGATGAACCTGTGGTTAATACCAATGTTGTGAAGTGCTAAAAGGATAATCAACTACTCCTTTACATGTCTGCAAAGAAGCAGAGCTCAGCATTTCATATTAAGCCCGACAGCCCTCGATAAATATGTGATGCGCTTCGAATTAAAAATTACAGATGTCACGTGCCTTTAAGTTTCACCTTCAGAGTGACTCACATTGATAGTCTTAAAGGCTCGCTTTCCTTTTCACTGCATAGACAAGGAGTGGCAGAGGTAGAGCGGAGCAGCTCTTATTGATGTGCATGGCTCCATCCTGATCCCAGCTCTCTAAAGCATCAGTATTTATAGTTATTTCTCTCAGTTTCGCTCACTTGTTTTCAATCATTAATCTCGACTGCCTCTGGAACAGTTTTGTGCTCGTGTTCGGAGGAACTCTCCCTGGCATCAAAATAGAGGCATATATTCAAGCAAAAAGAAAAAACAAAAACAAAAAAAAAAAACTGGATTAAAACCCATTCAGTCTGAGTATGATCAAATAACAGGTAGAATTTTATGTATTGTAGGTTATTTTATCTAATTTCACAGGAAACGTTAAAGTTTATTAATCAATTTGAAAATTTCTCTACCACTCAGGATTGTACTCGTGACTTTTATACATCCTCAAGTGTCTCCTGTACCTACTCGACATTTTTCAAGGTTTAATATCATCAGGGACTCGATACTATGTTTCCTATCCTAAGTATTTCTGTTTAGTATTTTTAAATTCATGACCAAACAAGCAACAATCAAATTTCAGGAAAGGTATCCTAGCTACCACTGTGGGCGTGGTTTTAATACACTTGATTGACAGCCACCTTGCAATGTAAGTAAACAACTCGACACCCGTCATCACATTTTGATTCAAATGTTGCTAAATCCTGATTAATGCTCATTTTCCTAAAATGGGTCCGACTCACGTCGAACCAGGGAGAAAAAGCCTTAAAACTGCAGAGTAAACAAACATTACACCAAACAAGAAAAAAAACAAACAAACACAGAAATCGCACTTATAAACAAACCAAAAATTCTGCCTGCTGGGGTCATTTGAATTGGCTGTGCATTTATTGCAGTTTTCTCGTCTTTTAGACCACTCAAAGCATTTCATGCTACTGTGACACTCCCCAATTCACACACACACATTCTCACAGTGCCTTTCTACACATAGAGCGCACACACATACACGCATACGTCGACGATGCATCGGGGATGGCGAACTTGGGGCTCGGTGCCTTGCCCACGGACACTACTCCATCCGGGCTGGAGGCGCCGTCGATCAAACTGCCAACCTCCTGGTTGGTGGACGTCGCGCTCTACCTCCCGAGCCACGGCCGCCCCGGACCACATCGCTCGTAAGAGGCTGAGAAAATATGTTTTCGGGGGCCCTTTCTGATGCTGCAAGATTTTTTAATTTACTTTTTTTTAAACTTTTTTTTAATTACTGTACATTCTTCAAAACATTTGGACACAAAAAAACAAAAACAACAAAAAAAAAAAAACAGAAAAAAAACGAGAAGAGATTTCCATCAACAAATGTTTATATTACATTTTCAGATGAATCACAATGGAAGTGATAGGAAATAAACCATTCAAACCATACATTCCTGCTGCAGCTGAGGCTGGTGAGCTGTGTGTTGTGAAGCTGGTGTTACTGGTTGTCATAGTGACACAATGCAGTGTCTGAGTTGTGAATTTTCCAGATGCGCAACAGTCAGACATAGCAACTATTGACGGAAAGAATTGTGACTTGAAATAGAGCTCAAAAAATTCTGAGTGATTTTGAACAGGGCTATATTGTTTCCCTCACTGCTGGTTCATGTGTGCCACATATTTGAAAACTGGTAAAATAGATCCTCACTGCAGATATCCATGGTGTCTTGTTTTGCTGGAAGGGTTTCACAGTTATGTGTGTTGTAGGGATTAAAAAAATCGAATCAGTATTGAAAAATATTTGTTGATGGGCTTTTTCTCTATAATTAAACTAAAAAGTAAACATGAATTATTATTAAGAAATTATTGAGAAATGTATTGAATTTCTCATCAAATGAGCAAAACCAAATCATTATGTGAAACTGGACAAAAACCCAGCCAAACAAAGATCAAATTAATAAAATTTGACTAAATTGAATATACATTTTTGCAAAACGACTAAAATTAGATAAAAATCAGATGCATTATATTTTGCCACTTTGGTGTTAGTGTCTAAACCGATCCTTCTATTAAAAGGGGGGGAGAGAATACAGGTGGTAATACACTCGTCTTTAGGAACACCACAGCCAATATGGTGGCAACATACATCACCGCCGAGATTCCATTACAACCTGAGTGGACACAGTGCTCTGGGTTTTATCGACTGATTGCATCAGTAAACCTCAAGTTTGCCACTTATGACTCAAGCCACGATGAAGTGAAGCCCACAGCACCACAGTGCATTCGGGGCACTAGCCTGTCTTAGTCATGTCTCATGTCACACACATTCACTTCTTTATAAGCACATAGATGATGCACTATATGTTTAGTTTTCTTAGATTTGTTATTCTAGGACATCCGAGCGAGCTTTTATCAATCAATTAGACACATTTACAAGTGAATTGCCCCTTCGAGAGTCTTGCTTGCTTCTCTAAAGAGATGCATTTAGCAAGAATTTAACAATTTACCTTACCCACATGTTTTTTGCTGCATGCGTTTCTACCTTTAGTAGCTGAATTTGAGGTTATATAACCTTCAAAGGCACACATTCAAGCATCAAATACATTTTAAGACTGCAACAATTGCTAGATGTCCCTCTACTTCAGCTACTTTGGCAAATTATAAAGGTGGAGATCGATCATTTGGCACAACCTATTGTTTAAATGTCACAAAAATTTTCACTGGAGCTTTCGGTACAGGGATGTCATCAAATGCACAGTCTTGTGTCTGAATAGCAATCTTTAATTTTAAATTTTTTCATTGTATCTTTATTTTTTTGTCGTTGTTTTTTTGTTCAATTAGCAGGAACTTTCACTCAAACCCAACATTTACCCATCACCTACCTATGTCATGCCGATACTGATAGATGATCTATATCACCGTTTGATCTTCTGCAAAGGACAAAGAAATGGTCACAATCTGTCTTTATTATTATAGCAATAGTTTACTTTTAACAATGCTGTCTCCTTCTGAGTGATCTAGTTTTTGCGGTCTCCAAGGAAGAGGTTCAATTCCCCATCCATCCGCGACCTCCACAATTAACTCAGCGACCAATCATATCAGAGAGAGATGGAAGTGGATGTGAGCCACTCAGAACTCTGGAGACTACAGGTCCTCAATACCTCATAATCACTGTCATTATCAGACAGATAGACCACAAGACTTGATGTTACTGGGGAGAACTGGTATCAGAAACGAATGGGGAAAAAAATATCTATGTGCTTTAGAGCACATTGTTTCTCTATATTTTGCATCTTGATGTAGAATTTCATTTCTTCCAATAACTCCCAGCGCTTTAATTATATTCTATATCATTTCTGTCATCAATAATGATGTGCACCTGCACAGGAACACTGTATTATTTATACTTGGAAGTGAAACCTCATTTTAAAAATATGAAAATGAAAGTCTACAATTTTCTGTTTAATTTTTTCATTTTATAACTTGGTTGGTCTGTCCACCGCTTCAGTCCAGACTGAAATACCTCAACAAATTCCAGAGGGGCTGCGAGGATTTTTTTTTTCTTTTTACAAACGTTTGTTGGTTCTGGGGGGATGGATCTTAAAGCCATAGTTTTCACTCATTCAGTGGAATATCTCATCATTTACTGGATGGACTTGCTGAAGCTTTTGTTTGATACACCACTGACATTTATGGTTTCTAGCCCGTGTATCCCACTGAGTCTGGTGAGCCCCCGACTTTTTCTTCAGTGCCACCATGTGGTGGGCATTTGTGCTTTTGAGTGAAATATCTAAAACAACTTTTAGATGAGTTGGCGTGTAATTTGGTGCAGATGTCCACTGTCTCTTCAGGATGATATGTAATAGCTCCTGGTGATCCCCCGGCTTTTGATCCAGCGCTATCATCGGGTCAATGTTTTGATTTGTCCTATAGTTTGGTTTTTGACATTAAAAACTAACAACGCTCCCATCAGCTTTGGCTGTACTTTGTTTTTGCCACTAATTAGCAAATGATAGCATGTTTAAATGCTAAACTAAGAGGATTAACAAGGCATTATACACTAGCATGTTGATAGCATTATAAATACTAAAACCTCAACATGCTAGCCTTGTCATTGTGCGAGTGTTAGCATGCTGACAGGAGAATTTAGCTCAAAGCACTGCTGTGTGGAAGTACAGCCTGGCAGACCAGATAGCTTGGCTGTAGATTCTTAGGCTTGTTATTTCTTGGCAAGAAAAAAAAAAAAAAAATGGGCCACAGAGGTATTTTCAGGATTTCAGGATGTGTGTCCATGGCTTATGTTTTAGGATAAATCCAGGCCTATAGGAAGAACGAGCCGAAAACAAAACACTATCAATCATCAGACAGCTAGAGTATGAGGGTCACTGGCATATTGAGGGCAGGTAAAATAAAGCACTCACTATTACCACTGTCAATTAAATGAACAACTAACTGTATTTTAAGATGAATATTTTAAGTTGTTTTCACTGAGAATTTTAGAAAAGGTCATAGTACATTTCTTTGTACATTCTTACATTCTTATACATAGTACAAAAGATCTACCGACTCAACATTCCTTCTCCTCCTTTCTTTCTTTTTTCTTTCTATCTTTCTTTTTTTTCCCCTTTTTTTTACACACACAAAAAAACGTCCTTCCACTAGAGGAGTGACCTTCCACTAGGAAGGACACTCATGACTGGCTCTTCACCTCCTCCTTGAATCATTTCCTGCATTCTCGTGGGAGCGGGGTGACGGAGCAACCCTGTAACCAAATGTTTTATCTCCTCCCAACCTCATTAAACATCATCTGCCAGTGGCTGCTTATTTAGTGGGCTGTGTAGTCAATTGTGGCATATCTCCACCTCCCACAGAAGGTCATCGATTTCTTCTTGGGAGACGCTTTCGTGGGTGGGGTAGGGGGTGGAGGTGCCTTGGACTTGTCTCTTTTATCAGGAAATTGCCAGAGGTCCTCTTAAAGATGGGTTATTACATTACTATTCTGAGTGAGTTATCTATGAGGGAGAGGTGCCATAATGCATGTAAAGAACAACTTTCTTAACTAAAGACGGATGTGGTTTCAGCGGATGGGTATTCACAAGATGTGGCAATGATGGTTTTGTTTGCGGGTTAAATGAAATAAAAAGCTCGTTTCTTGTTTTTTAAGGTCCCTTTCTCTCTATTAACAGCCTCATATAGCTTTATCAGGTTCTCCCAAGATAATTACAACTGACATTTTGCTCTCAAATAATTTATTTCCTTATTAATTCATCTTATCGACAAGAATCAGTCACATTTTTCAAGATGATATGATGTTAATTAAGCATTTGAGCCTCGTGGCCTCATGTATCTCTCTCAACTGTCCTCTCATTCAGTGATTATATTCTACTGTATCTCAACTTTTGCACAAAAACACAAAGAAAGGAGAGCAGAGATTTAAAACTGCATCATCATTCAAACTGTGACCCTTTAACGTGGGATCAAGAAAATTGTCTGCGAGAGCAACGCTCTCACAGAGGCACGCATTAATATCACCATCTATGGTCAGCACATCCTTAGAATCTCAGCCTGATCTTCTCTCCCTGCCCCATAATCTCATCTTTGTCCCACAATGCACTTCCTGCATCCTCACCTCATCCTGTTTCCTCTAAGCCGAGAACATCTCAGCCTTGCTTTGAAAGCAGGAAATGAAAGAAAGTCTCAGAATTTGGCAGCATGAGGAACCATTCTTCCATAAACACTGTATGATAAAGGTTACAGTGTCACGGTAAGAGATAGAGCACCACTGTTTTCAAGAAAGGGCTTATTCCCATTGGTGGATGGCTTTTTCCCATTGAGCAAAGCTCCCGGTGAATGATATGGCCTGTCTGTGTTGACAGACTGGAGATAAGGAAGTGCCCTCAGGTATTAGTTGTCATTCCTTTTCACCGGGAAAAGCGGCTGAGAGTAGCTGCGTTATTTTTTTTTCTTCCTCCTTAGTGGAGCACCTTTCCTCCTCTTTTGGATGAATAGAGAAATTCACAACAACAAAGCCTTCCACTCTCATTAAGTCAGCTGCAAAGCCAAGCACCACCAAGGAGCAAAATATCTGAGGCAGATGAGTAATCCCCCTGCTCAATCTAGAAGCTGGCACAGAATTTCAAATGTCCATAATAACTGCCGGAGAAGGAAGTGAAGGACACATGCACGCATGCACACACACACACAGACACACACAGACAAACACACACACACACACACACACACACACACACACACACACACACACACACACACACACACTCGCATACATACACACACACACACATATACACATACATGTTCTGTACTGTGATGGAAATAAATCTGTTATTGACCATTAGCACACTGCAGCAGAGTCGAACTAAAATGTCCTTCCTCTTAGAATATCGCCCTGTGAATGTTAGTATCTGAATACATGTGTGTGCACCAAGTCCTCAAAACTGGTATCTTCCAAGAGACAGTCATTGACCCCGTTCAGATTTTTTCGACTATTCAGTGACCCGAGCCATTAATATGACATTTAGAAAAAATGATCAGGTCAGATAACCTCATCTGAATTAAGAAATAAGCTCATGAGGCAGCAAATTAGATAATACACCTACATTTAAAAAATTATATTGATACGCCACACTGTATTAATTAGCTGAAGCCTAGGATGATAAATAGGCCTTTATGGCTCCAACTCAAATTGTCGCAATACATTTTGATACTGTATTTCCTCCTTTTGCATATTCAGCAGAAGAACAAGAAGGTAGCCGTAGCTGTTGAGGATGCAAGGCTATTGGTAAAGCCATTTAGCTCCAGCCCACTTTGGAAAAATATGGAGGTGAAAAGCAGTGATGAGTCAGCTCTTTCTTCTGGGAGGATGAATCATTCATCATGGCCGCCAGCAGGGTCCAGGACCGGGACGGAGGGGCGGAGGGGCGGAGAGGGGTTGAGGGGAGGTCGATCAGGACCTGATGGCAAGTTCCTCTGCTGACTCCACAGACAGCGTGTGAGGCTGGAGTAGCATTAGCTGCCTGCTCCTTAATGCTGTCCTGGATGGTATGAGGATAAAGAGATGTGGAAGCATGGAAGCTGAGCAGCGAAAAAAAAATCCTGATCACGATAAACTCAAAGCCTTAATTGCAGATTAAGTGAAAGATCGAAAATACCATCTATGTTTGAATGGCATTTATCAGTGTCTCAATCAATGTCGTGTTTTTTGGTTTTTTTTGGCTCAGCCCTTTTCTTCAAATTTTAATACTGAAACACACAATGATACTTTAGACAAAAGAGTGCTGCCCACTGTTGCTGTCCTTCCTTGAGGCAAGATTTTGGGGAAGGCCCTGTTTCAAAATAACAGTGTCCCTGTGCAAAAAATGAGGTCTAAATGAGGTCTTTTCCAAGTTTTTGATATTCAGGAACCATAACCAGCACTTCTGGCACATAAAGAATGTTTATAGTGAATGATTTTGCAACGCTCTGAATTACTGACTACTGGCTACTGACTACTGACTATGATATCTCTATCTTGGAACTATGGTTTGGTAAAGATTGGGGGAAAGACTGTGGTTTTTGGCAGATAAACAACTGTACAGTGTGGAAGAGCATTAGAACTGCTTGTCAGATGGTAGAACAGCTTCAGAAACCCCCCTCCCCCTACATCTCTCCTTTCCCTTTTCATTTGTTGCACAACTATGACTGTCCCTTTTCCTCTATATAAAGAGGAGCAATGCTATGAATGCCTTCCAGAAAAGACTGGTTGATAAGTGTACTGGTATCCCCATATTGCACAGAGCCATGACCTCAACCCCATCTAAAACCTTTAAGATGCGTTTGAACACCAAGTGTAAGGCAGGCCTCGTCGCCCATCATTAGCGTTTGACCTCGCTAATGCTTTTGCGGCTAAATTGGGGCAAACCCCTGGAACCAGGTTTCAAATACTTGTGGAAAACCTTCCCAGAAGAGTGGAGAATGTTTTAAGCAGATTATTATTTGTCATGGTTTTGGAATGAGGTGTTCAACAATTACATAGGAGTGTAATATTTGGGTGTCTGCATACTTTTGTACATGTACTGTAGTGTATTATTTTTATAGCGCTATATAGAATCAGCCTTTAGGTATGTTGTAACATCTGCCGTCAATGTACAGCACATTCCTAACGTCTTCGCGTAAAAGCACATCATCCCTGTTCCATCTCATTCATTTCACCTGACAGAAAGAGAGAGGGGAGAGAGAGAGAGAGAGAGAGAGAGAGAGAGAGAGAGAGAGGGATCTTAGTTACATCCTAGTAGGACAACCTCACCCAGAGGGCTAGGGAGAAGACACAAGGGGAGGGGAATAGACAGAAAAGATGAGAGGAAAGCCAAGGAAAGGAGAGATGGGAACACAGCATATTAGGGAATATGAGGAGAGCAAAAAAAAGAGCAGAGTCAAGCTTAGGAGAGGCATCAAGTGACCTCCTCGCTATCATTGTTAAAGAACAGAAGAGTGAGGCTGGCTTGAGGCCACCAAAGGGGTAGAATACATTAGAAACAAGCCAGAAAGGCAGAGGAGAAAAAGGGAGAGAGAGAGAGAGTAGAGAGAATTTCTACTTTTCATGTTGTGGTAACAGCAAGCATGAATGCTGGCTGAACTAATAATGCATTTTGCACAAGCGTTCAGGGTGGGTTGTATAACTGTTGCACGGATCAAGTTCATCGTAAAACTTGACCTGTGCATAGTTGAGACTGTATGATTATTGTCCTCCAGATCAACCAGTTAACCCCTGATCACCAGAGGCCAAACCCTGAATAACCTGGATAACTGAAATTCCTTCAGGATCCACCATGAGTCCACCACAGTGGTGTGAACCAGACGTAGCAAGGCAGAAAGGGTGCAGAGGACAGGAGGGTGGATGGGGGTGTAACACCTCCAACTTTCATATCCTGTCATGAACCTTTCATGTGTGGTTACCATAATGGTATCCCTTAGCCTAAACTTAAACAAAGCTCGCACCACCTTATCAAGGTGTTTTTGGTGTGTAACTCCAACCATACCTTCACCTTAATTAAACTGCTAACAATAATCTTTCCTTAACCTTAACCATACTGCAGTTGCCGTACCAAATATTGCAGAAAAAGACATTCTTAACATCACTGGCATTGAACATAATCCAGGATTTCGCAGAGTCGTCCTATATCAGAGTTCTTGCCTGGCAAAAGGGTTCCTGCTCCATAACCAAAATCTCTTGAGATTAAAAAATAAAAAAAATTTAAAAAAATTCTCATGCATACAATCTAGGAAAGACCACAGCATATTAGGGAATATGGGGAGAGCAAAAAAAAAAGAGCAGAGTCAAGCTTAGGAGAGGCATCAAGTGACCTCCTCACTATCCATTGTTAAAGAACAGAAGAATGAGGCTGGCTTGAGGCCACCAAAGGGGTAGAATACATTAGAAACAAGCCAGAAAGGCAGAGGAGAAAAAGGGAGAGAGAGAGAGAGTAGAGAGAGCTTCTGCTTTTCATGTTGTGGTAACAGCAAGCATGAATGCTGGCTGAACTAATAATGCATTTTGCACAAGCGTTCAGGGTGGGTTGTATAACTGTTGCACGGGTCAAGTTCATCACAAAACTGGGTTGTCTGTGGTTTTGAAAAAATCTTTTTCGGAGACAGAGGAAATGGATGGTGATGAGGTGAAAGGGCTGGATTTGGATGGATGATGAGAACAGGAAGAGGAAGTACATATTGATAAAAAGGAAATGTCTGGAGAGGACAGGGAAACAGGTGGCGGCACAACATGAGAGGCAGATCAACATGTGGAGATCAAACTCTGAGGAATGATGCTCCAAGGAAGTACTGCCAGCAACTTGTGAATGATAACAATCAACAAAGTTGAGACTGTATGATTATTGTCCTCTAAATCAACCAGTTAACCCCTGATCACCAGAGGCCAAACCCTGAATAAGCTGGATAACTTAGATTCCTACAGGATCCACCATAATCATGCCTAACCACACCTTTGGTTCATATAACTCAGAGGTCTGTAGAAATTCTTACAAAAACAAGAGAGGCTGGATTCCTCAAACTACCAAAAACTGCTCTTACCGCACTAAAAACCCCAAAAAGTTGCAGTTTCTGAAGCTGAATATATTCAAACGCGACTTCTGAATTACTTAAGGTCCCATTATCTTGATAGTTTTTTAGATAATTTTTGCCCAGAGCTTTCAAACCTTGACAAGATTGGGGTTTGTCTCCAATCAGCCCAGTATCCCAAAGAATTACATACTGAAATGGGAACCTCTTTGATCTTTACAACTTTCAGTGCAACACAGGAAGTGGTGTGAACCAGACGTAGCAAGGCAGAAAGGGTGCAGAGGACAGGAGGGTGGATGGGGGTGTAACACCTCCAACTTTCGTATCCTGTCATGAACCTTTCATGTATGGTTACCATAATGGTATCCCTTAGCCTAAACTTAAACAAAGCTCCCACCACCTTATCAAGGTGTTTTTGGTGTGTAACCCCAACCATACCTTCACCTTAATTTAACTCCCAACAGCAATCTTTCCCTAACCTTAACCATACTGCAGTTGCTGTACCAGATATTGCAGAAAAAGACATTCGTAACAACACTGGCATTGAACATAATCCAGGATTTTGCAGAGTCGTCCTATATCAGAGTTCTTGTCTGGCAAAAGGGTTCCTGCTCCATAACCAAAATCTCTTGAGATTAAAAACTAAATAAATAAATAAATAAATCCTCATGCATAGAATCTAGGAAAGCCCAGCGTTTCCCTCACCAATCCTGCTCCATATTTGAAAATCAGTGATTGAAATGAAAACATCCTTGAATCCTCCACCACAATCTGGCTCTAATCTGCGTCCTCCTGCACCAAGGACAAGCTCCAACATGGTGTCTGTGCTGATGAGTGGGTGAATGCTTGTCAGCTGCCCTCCACGAGGGAGCTGCGTGATGCCATGGGTGACAAAAAAAAAAAGGAAAAAAAAGGGGGGGCAGGAAGGATTGCCACCGAGCCTGCACACCCAGGCAACCATCTGCTCTGAAACCCTTCCTTGGGGAGATGGTGCCATCCCTTTGCAGCCTCCTATGGAAGCGTCTGCGAACCTAGCATGGTTACTATTATTGTGCTACATGCTGTAAACTGAAATCTGTGTCCACGATCTCACTGTGTCTGAGAAAAGCCTCTGCAGTATGTTCATAGTTTGCGATGCTTTCTCAATGTATTCCAGTTCTACTTGAAATTCATCCCCCACAGCTGTAACATGGCTACACTGACAGGACTGAAAGATGAATTTCTGTGGAGTGGTCTGAACGGTCGACAGGGATATGGCCAGGATTTCAGAATTATTAAAGTCATGCATGAGTCAAAGTCTCCACAACCCCTGAGCCCTCCCCACCAAAAAGACAAGTCTCTAAAATCTTTAATCATTTGTTTCCCTAAATAACTTATTCATCGGCTTTGCTGTTTAATTATATTTTCTGTAAATTTGTTGTTGTTTTTTTTTTTAAATCAAGTACTTCTTTCAAAGGAACCTAAGAAAATCAGCAACTGCTTATAAACACAATTAACTAAACTCGTACTAAAATAATTGTCTCAGAACTTTTCCTCTCTAATCAGTATGTAGTTCTCTCCAGGAAAGTCTTTCTATTTTATAACCAAACATGAATGTTTAATTTCTGTTTCAAAGCATTTCCATCCTGTTACAAGTAAATTCCAGTGGAGGAAAACTGAATCCATTGTGTATTTTTTTTTTCTTTCAGACTAAAATTAGTAAAATTTAAATGTGCTAAAAGTTATTGAGGCTACAGTTGCTGGAATCAGCCTAAAAATGTGTAAGTTTCCCTCAAATTCCGAGAATAAGATACTAAGGATATATTTTTCACTATTTCCAATGGTAGCTACAACTCCAATTGTGTTCTTAATGTTTTGCATCATGCTGTTGGACTCTATGCAAGATCCTGATAACCAGATGTGTGACCAGGGACACGTACAAAGCCATAAATAATAAGACATTAAACAGAAATAGTTCCGAAGTGCAAACACATTTTAGGACACCATGCCTCGACCATCACAAAGTCTCAAAATACTATCATTCTCTTACGGTCTTCTTTGAAACACAATTCAATTTTTCCCAAACATAATTTGTCACCTCTGTGACATACATAGTGTTTTGCCCATCACAGCATGGAGATCCCAGTGTATTTTTTTCATCGCACCAGAGGGAGCCCCTGTCACTGCTCTGCTGTGTTTTGTCCCTCTGCAGTTTCTAATGCCTCAAGCCTTATGATAAATTAATGCTGGATGATGATGATGGATATCACTGTGCCAAGGTAACTGCCATCATGGAGCGGTGATTGAGGACTGGTGAACCAAAACTGTAGTTTATACTGTCTCCCCGGTGTAAAGTGCTGGTGTGGAGCCTGTGTGATGACAAGGGTCATTAGCTAAGGGAAGGTCAGTGGTGTTGAGCTTATGCACTTAAACCTGATGAAGACCGATTCCAGACGAAAAGAGGTGACTCCAGCGCAAAATTGTTCCATAAATAAAAGACACCTCCAGCCCATGTAGCAATTACGAGCAGTAAACGAACCCTTTTTTTAACAGATTGTTTATAATGCACCATAATGTTGTTGTACTCAGATATAAGAGCAGGTTTTGTACATTTACAGTTTTCCGACGTGAGATGGAAATGCCTCATGCCAGCGCGCAGTGAGACGAGTGTGCAGTCATGGGGCAGAAAACGACCCAAAACTACTGAGAACGTATGAGGAGATCAACATTAGAGGGTTTTTTTTTTCGTGCTTAATATTGCACAAATTGCAAGAGTAACGAGTAGAAAATTGTCAAGAGTAGAAAATGTTCAGTATCCCCAGGACGAAATCTGCCTCTTAGGTCCGAGCTCCAGGTTCTGCAAAGGCACTGAATGGTCTTACGGTGAAACTCTCGGGATAAAAGCTAGATTTAAAGAAAGACACCTCACACTGTTACTCTGTACTCAAGGCTGTTCAATGATTTTTGCCAACATTTGTCAGGCTCTACATTTGATGTGCACTTGTAGTTTCAGTTCAGGAATCAACTGATTGCGGAGCAGACCGATGGCTGTGGATGTGTCATGTTGTTGTGCTTATAATTTTCGACAGAAAACATTAAACAGCCGAGCATAGACGTGTTTCCTTCATGTTCTGCATGGCTGGTAAATAATAGTGATTAAATCCTTTATTCGCACAGTTTGTGACGAGTGAAGCTCTGTTTACACTGAAGTCATTTCTAGTAGGAGTTTTTACATTACTGGCATATATCCAGTGTCTGCTACATTTCAGCAGTTCCATACATGCTAATGTTATGTATATAATAACCAGAATGAGTGTGCCAGTGGTCTTACTTGTGCAGCACAAACAGCATGTCTATATTGATTAATTTTATTAATTTATTTTTTTATGTTAATTGAATATGGGGGCTTCTGTGCTTTTAAGTTTAACCCAAGCTATCAGGTGATGTTTTGGACACACACGGGTTATTTCTCTCTACCTGTGGAGCCAGCTTTGTGTATAGCCTTATTTAGCATTATCACTGCCAGACAGATGTCTTTCAAAAGTGGCGTGTGATTAAAAAAAAAAAAAAAAAAGAAGTCTTCAATGCAAGGATGTGTGTGGCATACAAATTCACCTCTAAACAGTAATTTCACAGGTTTCCAGCAAGTGGCTTTATCTCAAAATGGTGAAAATATCCTATTCATTAAGAGTTTGTAAATCTGACAAAGAAATATTGAGCTTGAAGGTTCATTCTTGATCTTGGAAACATTAAGCTTGAAATAAAAAGAAAAGAGAAAAAGAACCCCATGAACTCAGTCATCGGAATGACTGACCCTGCCAACAGTGACAACGACTAAATGTGAGCACACTGGACAGCTATTGAAGAAAAAATGCAGATGAGTATAAAAAACAAGGTTGGATTTTATGAAAATCTTAGGGATGTTACCTTTAACTCAAGGTCCACTTACTGATTTCAGCTTTCAGTCATATCTTTTGGACTTAGTAAGTTTGATCAGTTGTTGTGGGAGTGAAGAAGTGTTTCTACATTTAAAAAAAAAAAAGGTTAAATGGTTAATAAATAAATGTAATTATCATAGGTTCTTCATGGATAATTTATAATAAATAAAATGAATTTATACTGCTTGCTAGGTTTTATTCTCACTCATTTGTCATAGTTCCATCATACAGGGAGTTTTTTTGACCAATACATAAAAAAAGAATTAAAATAGCCTTATATCTGTTTACAACTACAATAGTTAAATAAATTGGCTGACAATTAAAAGTTCTTGGACTAAACCTTGCAGCCGTCTTAGCAAAAGCATCTGCAACTCAATGATTCATATCTGGAGATCAGCCACAACGGAAGGTAGGCGATGAACGTGTGAAAATTGTACCGACCAAACTAGAGCGTCTTAATTTGTCTTAGCCCGACGTATGTGTGTGAGTGGAAACAGAAAGTACGTGCTAAGTTAAGTGTGTCTCCTGTTCAGGTGTCAGAGCGACCTGGGTTGAGCATACTACTATAACATGACTTTGAGCAGGTTATAAAGGAGTGGCAGCAAACACTTTTTTTCACTTGCTTTATTTGTGGGCCTGTGGTATTGTCACTACATGTTTCAGCCACGCCGCGATATGCTGTTATCATTCAGCACGGGTGTTACTTTGCATGTTCTACAATCAGCGTTGGTAACAGTCAATATCAGTAATGTGACTACTGTTTCCGGTAAACGATAGTGTAAGGGATTAAAATCGGAAATTAAGTAATTAGGTAACATTTAACTGATGAAATGTTGAAGTGAAAATTATGAAAAAGGTAGAATTGGGCTAAATTTAATTATGAGGCAGAAAATGCGATCAAATCAAGTTCATGTGCTGCAATAGGACACATACGTGGCGTGATTCCTTTTTCCTTTCTTTACTTTTCGTATCATTACACTCAGTATTCAGCCCACAGCTCCTGATGCCTCCATCTCTCCATCTCTTTACAGTATTTTTCCTTTCATACTGCCATTTCCTCTGTTTTGCCTTTGCACCACGTCGCTCAATTATATTTATTCATGCATGTCTAGGTTTGATATACAGTATGAATATTCTTATTAGATGCTGTTGTTGAGATCCATTTCTTTATGGAGTGTTGAATTTATATTCATGACCACAGACACATATTTGAAGGTGTGTAATGATGTAGGATTCATGTCCTACCACACAAGGCTATGGAGGGAATCATATTTGTTATGTTTGCATCAGCTGGAATGAGTCTGTGTTGGAGGCACAGGGTGACACCTTCACTCAGATGAATTAAAAAAAAAAAAAAGAATTGGATCCGTGCGTGGTTTTTGATCATCTAGTTTCACGTGTGATGCAAGTCTAAAGTAGGAAAGCCATTTGTTTATCATTGATGAATAGTGGTTGTAGAAGGTTAAGCAGTTGAGGGAGAACAAAAACTGTAGCTGCATTTTAAGGATCTTGAAGTAATCCATGTATTTATATATACATTATAGATTATTCATTGTCTTGTATGAACTCAGTTATGGCTTCTTGTTGGTTTAGAGGTAGGATTGAAGCGCAGCTGAACAAAAGTGTGAAGAAGAAATTAAGCAAGACTTGAGTAAACTTGTTTACTTTCATTCTGATAAATCAGGGAACACTAGTGATTCCCAGCTCGACTGAATCTGGCATTACATATGGAATATTGCATTTTTCTACAATTGTTAATATAGCAACACTGGTTTTATGAACAACACATCAAACGCTTTACATTACCTGAAGCACGATCTCATGTTTTTTTCATTCAACATAATTATTATTTACAATGCAACATTACATCCTCACACTAAAAGCTTTATATACACACACACACACACACACACTCACATATAGATATATATATATAGATAGATAGATAGATAGAGAGAGAGAGAGAGAGAGAGAGATAGCACCAACAGAGAGGGTACAAATGACGCAATAACACAGCAGATTTTCTAATTTTGCAGAAATGACAACTAGCTGCTGCTGATGGTGGTAGACTCACAGTAAAAAGAAGAAGCCATTGTCTCATATGCATGTTCTCTGTGGTGATATTCACCCTCAAGAAAAACAGGGTACAAGAGAACAGGATAAAGGTTTGTTTCAAGGAAAGGAGCGAGCGAATTTTTTAACTATAAACCTCAAGTGTAGCTGAGTTTGAATGACACAAGTGTAAAGTGATTTATTTCAGAGTAACTCTATAAAAGTAAAATGGATGTGTTTCCAATATGAGTGAGTGAGTCTCTTGCATGATTTAATAATGCAGTTCCATAAGGTCAGGCTACTTGTGAGAGAAAGACGGAAAAAATGGTCAAAATCAGTAGCAAAGGCTGACAGTTCCCGACCTTAGTATACGTATGGAATAGGGGCGGCTCTGCTCAAAGACATAAAACCATACAGAGTGGCTTGCTCAGGTAAGCTCACCATCAGTAACCACAGCACCAAGACTGTGGTCTGATCTAACGCAGAAAAATGTCCACGGCCCGAGACACAACGTGATTAGCGACTTTTAAGCGAAGCCCCAATATTTTCCAAACCTCAATCGAAGCGCTTTTGTTACCTGAGCCTAACCACAGGCGGGAACCCTGGTCTCCAGGGTCAAAGCTCTGTGCTTTTTACGGCCGCCGCCCAACGCAGCCGCATCCCCGTGACACCTGTGAGGTACGTACTGTAGATGCAGTGCTTCAGTCTTGACATCATCCTGGCAGAAATTACATTTGCCAGGCACAAGAGAATGGGGGGGGGTTAGTGATATATAAACACAATTTCTAGGTGACAAGGTTGGATCTACACTACCTGTCTAGAAGGACTGAAATGTCTCAACAACTATAAGGTGAATTACCATGAAATCTGGAATCTGGTATAGATATTCATGTCCCCTTTAGAATGAAATGGAACCATTTTTCTAGCTCCACCATGAGGTAAAACATCAGCATACATGTTAACATTGTAAGCATGTTTGCATGCAGATGTTAGTATTTAGTTCAAAGCACTTATGTACAACCTCTTAGAGCAACAAGCATGGCTGTAGTCTTGTCATCCCTTATACATCTTCTAATCCTTATTTTACACCCTAGTCCTTTTCGCGCAACCCTAGGAGCAAGTCGCATTGCGTTCCGCCCAATGTGTTACTTAAATCTTAAATAAATCTTATGGTTCCCCATGACTAGCAAATCAACTTTAAAAACTGACATTTAAAACTGGTGGACTATCCCCCTAAGAAATGTAAGCCTATCCCGAATCCTCTGTTGCAGTTGGCATGATGGCCTGCTAACCTCTGTTCTGCAGTACTTTACCCTAGTGTTTCGACAGCAGTATTGTTTTTCCGACACACGTGTTCCAAACACCAGACAGTACACTGCGTCACACTGGGCGTCCTTGGCTGCAGCAGAGTCAGTGTCACTCTTTTTCAGCCATCGTGACATCCATCATTGGACAGCCAAGCCAAAATAGGCCTATATACCCTAATGCTAAACATCTGCTTGCATTTCTCAATTGTCTCCTGGTGCTTTACTCCAGAAGCAGAGGGAGTTGATGCTGGCCAGAGTAGTCTTGCTACAACATCTGGAACAATGTCAGTTTCCACTGGTCCATATCAGCCGCTTCGCTGAAATCCTTAAATTCCCCAGTGTGTTTCTTCTGCCCTCATCTAGATTCTGTAACACCACGATGGAGATTTTCTTCTCGATGAGAATGGAAGGTGATGGACCTAAATTCCCGTAAAAACAGAAAACCTTCTCCGGGTGGCGGTGGAGGCTTGCGGACACAAAGCTTTGGTCTTGTGCCAGGGGTATTTCTGCTGCTGGCTGGCCAGGGCCAACATTGTCTGTGATGTAGACTCATAGTTAGCGATTCTGGGAAAGAGAAAATGACCTAAAAAACAACAACAAAAAAAAATTCTCCTCTGTATTTATAGTTTGGGGAAAATGTTGTATCATGTAAGGAAACTTGTAAAATAACTTCTCTGTATTTCCAAACTGAGGTACAGCCAGACAGAAACAATGAATAACAGACAGATGTAGGGACAGATGGACAGATGAGCAGACATGCAACAAGTCAAGGTAGGTAGACGGAGAAACAGATGGATAAACAGAAGAAAGACAGGAAAACCTGTTTGTATGTGAGGGAGCAATAAGGAAGGAAAAAAAACCCCACAATGTTCTTCTTTGGTTGGGAAAATTGAGGGAAAAAACAGTTCCCCACTTCCTCAAGAATAGATTGTCATTATGTCTACCAGCTGCCGCACAGCAACACCATGGTGACAGGTCTGAGATTGGAAATATGATTGGCTAATCCTGCAGGATGAGACGAAACGCTGCGCCTTTCTGAAGACCAAGGTAAACTTTGTTGAGGACTTGGAGTAAATTGAAGTGTCACTCCATTCCCGATTTGAATGACATCTTGGACAAATGAGAATCACTGTTCCCTTCTCCCTCACTCCCCTGCTCTGCATAAATCTCTGTTTGGAGGTCACTGACTCTGAAAACAGCATCCGGTCAGTTAGTTCACACCAATATCTTAGTCATTCTCTGGCATAAAATGGTCGCTCGGCTTTATCTGCTGCCAGTAGGCTTGACTGACATGCATATTAGCTCCTTTCTCCCAAGGCTCTGAAAACACATCATATTTTCTTCAACTTTCATTTTCTCTATTCAGATTGTGGCCACATTGAGGTGCCTTTGTTGCATACTAA
The DNA here is from genome assembly GCA_016859345.1 of Istiophorus platypterus. Classification (NCBI taxonomy): domain Eukaryota; kingdom Metazoa; phylum Chordata; class Actinopteri; order Istiophoriformes; family Istiophoridae; genus Istiophorus; species Istiophorus platypterus. The sequence continues at coordinate 8,716,467 of CM029128.1, read as the reverse complement.
TTGCGCCATGCTCACCTCTGAGAACGAGCGAGACATCTATGCAAGGAGCTAACTATTTTTCACTGTCTCTTTTGCAATAAAAAGTGTCATCCGAGACAGGTTGCCGAAATACCTAAGATCCAGCGTCATCCGCAGGAGAGCTGATGTAGATCAAAACACGGATGAAATGTGATTGTTTGGGGACAAAAAGTCTACGTGGCAATATAAACACCGTCTTTCCGCATCTGCAAACCCTGAAAAACCACCTTTTGTTCCTCTCAGCCTCCAGTGATAGCCGAACATCCCAACTGTTGTTTCTCCCCTCTCCTGATTCTAATTCCACAGCAATCACTTTTGCTTTTGTTTCTCAATTACATGACAAAAGCAGGCTTCTTGTTTGCTCCCTGAAGGATATCAGATGATCCCTCTGATGCGTCGCTCAACCTTCACACTCCCATTGTAGTGCTGCGTGATATGTTATTTCCTGCCTGAGAGAAAATATGATCGCAAATAATAAAATGCTGGGGCGATATGTAAAAACGCTGCAGTTCTGAGGAGAGAGACTCGTCCAGGTAGCAGATGTCTCTCTAGCACACGTATGTACAGTTTTACCACTGAAATAAAGGGGGTTTGGAAGAGGGGCAGGAATTTAACTGAAACTGAAACAAAGGCCAAAATAAATCTTCTTCTGTGAAATCAATAAGATCTTGGCATGGTGGGGCTTCAGGGGTCTAGAGGCTTCTTATTCACCCTATCTCATGTCTCTATTATATATGCAGGCCTTTTCAATATATGCATGGAGAGATTTCTTGAGGAGAATGGGCTGCTCACTGAAAAGGAAATGTAAAAAAGCAATGAACATCTTTGGTAACCCTGTTTTGTTGCCTGTTTTATATATATATATATATATATATATATATATATATATATTTTTTTTTTTTTTTTTTTTTTTTTTTTATAGTGTGTGTGTGTGTGTGTGTGTGTGTGTGTGATGAAAATATGGTCTGACCAGGCCTTGTGTTTGGGATGAAATGAGTAAGATGGTGTGTGCGTGAGTCTGTGTGGTTTAGGATGGTATGAGTAATGTGATAGTGTGTGTTGGAGCCAGGGGATGCATGAGTCGCACTTGGGGACGGAGGAAATGGCAGCTGCTGTGGCATGAAGACAGACTTACATGCACAGAAACCTTAACAGGAAAAAAACTCTTGCTGAAAAAAAATACAAGGTTTTTTGTTTGTTTGATTGATTGATTTACGTGTCTTGCACCAACTGGTGCCCACTGGCCTACAAGGCACTAAACTACAACAACCAAAACGGTTATGTAACAGTTCATAATGTGTGATTCAGCAAATTCACAGATACGTTTCAATCCAATTTACTAGGGAAATAAATACAGAAAATCTTACATAAATGAGCTGGGCAGATAATAGAAACATCTGTCAGTATAATGCAACACCACAAACTACAATCTCTGAAATGATCATGCAGTTAAAAAAAATGACTTTGTAATATCATTAAGGAAGAAATTATTACAGAACTATTGTATCAGACTACATTTATTTTAGTTAGTTTGTACCTAATAAACTGGCAACTGAGAGTACACTCATAAAATTAACCAAAATAAATCTGAATTCAGTAGCTTTAATTTTTTCCACCAGGTCATTTTACACGGGAGGGGTCATTAGAATACTAAGTGTGATAGATGCCTACAATGCGCCAGTTTGGCCCAGTTGTTAGTCTTTTAGCTTAAGGCCATTTAGGATTTAATGACTATAAGTCCATTTAAAATTAACAACAGGCCTCTGAGTCATTATACAAAAACAGTCAAGCTGACCTCAAATTAACGGTTTTGAAAAAGTTTTTTAAATAAATGCAAAATAAAGTGTTTTGTCCATGAGTGAATTTTCACAGTTAAAGTGTTTCCCACCTCTCTGTCTCAATCAGAGCTTTAAATTTGTTCTAGGGAGCCATTAGGAAGATCAATCGCATATCTAAACTGCCCAGGCAAAAGATGGAGGCAAAGCAGAATGGGATGAAGGTGGATGTTAAAGTTCCCCACACGGGCTGGTCTGAGTATTTCTGAAATTGCTGAGCTCCTGGGATTTTTGCACACAACTGTCTGTAGAAGTTCACTCAGAACGGTGGGAAATACAGAAAGTGTCCAGTGAGCGACAGTTCTGTGGACGGAAATGCCTTCTTAATGAAAGAGGTCAGGAGAGAATAGCCAGACTGGTTGAAGCCGACAGTCAGCCTACAGTAACTCAGACAACCAATCTTTACAACTGTGGTGAGTAGCAAAGCATCTCAGGAAGCACAACGCGTCAAACCTTGAGGCCACAACAGCAATAGATCACGTTAGCCAAGAACAGAAATCTGAGTCTGCAGTAGGCACAGGCTCACCAAACAGTTGAAGAGTGGAAAAAACGTAGTCTGGTCTGATGAATCCGGATTTTTCTGCTGAGGCCTGCAGATGGGAGGGTCAGAGCCGGGGCATCAATGGCCTGAATCCATGGGCCCAACCTGCCTTTTGACAACAGTCCAGGCTGGTGGTTGGTGTTTGATGGTGTGGGGCATGTTTTCTTGGCACACTTGGGGGGGGGGGGGGGCTTTAATACCGATCAATCATCGTCCGAATGCCACAGCCAAGGTATCGTTTCCGACTATGCACATCCCTTAAGGGCCACAATTTTATTAATCCATCTTCTAATGGCTACTTCCAGCAGGATAATACACCATGTCTCAAAGCAAAAGTCGAGGTCAGTGAACTTCAGTGGCTTCCCCAGTCACCATATCTAAAACTAATAGAAACATTTGCAATGTCGTAGAACAGAAAATTGGCAGCATGAATCTGCACGAATGTGCAAATCTTCAGAAACGACATGACACTGTCATGTCAACATGGACCAGAATCTGAAAGGAGTGTTTCCAACTGCTCTTAGAGTAAAGGGAGACCCTACCCAGTATTACTTTATTAGGTTGGTCCTAATAATAATTAATAATAATTATTTTAACTTTAACTTCTTGATCCAAATAGACTTTCCATTAAAGGAGAGCAGCAGGAATGTTCTTACTGTACATTTGTCCTGCTCTGTGTTACTGTTGAATGCACATTTAAAAGTGTTTAAAACAAACACATAGATATTACCATTTATGAACGAATTTGCACATGTGCAAAAAAAAACAAAAAAACAAAAACGCAGACTGACACAGATGTCTAGCAGGTGCAAGAAGGGCCAAGTTGTCAGAGAGGCAGCAGAGTCTGTAAATATGAATATTAATGTACAGTACGGAAGCTGCATTATTATGCTAAAACCACTCTCACCTTCTGTCAGAGGTAGATTTCCAACCAAAATGCACTGAAGTGACAGTTCGTTGTCAATTTAGTCCACTTTTATTTAAAAAGAAAAAAACATTTTTAGATTAAGAGCAGAAAAAGAATGAGCCCAAGATGATACAAGAAAACTAAATATGGGATTATGTTACGGAGTGTTATGAAAGACATTATCATATTTTTTTGTAATGGTCTGGCCTGTTGCACCAAGTCTCCATTCCCTGCTGCTATCATCTGACACATGGTGTGTGTGTTTGTGTGTGTGTTGTGAGAGAGAGAAAGAGAGGGTGAGGGGTCTGACAAAGGAATGTCTGAGTGAAATGAAGGCTAAATCTGCCCATCAATAAGCGGCTTGGGCCTGTGCCACGAGGGCCGCATGCCTCCCTGCAGATGCAGCTCCACTTTAAAAAAAAAAGATACATCTGGATCTCAAATTGTGTGTGTGTGTGTGTGTGTGTGTGCATGTATGTGTGTGTGTGCGTGTATGTGTGTGTATGTGTGTGTGTTCTCCTTCCAACAAGGATTAAACTCTCAGACATAGACTCATCTAATCACTGGTGGCCCAAATGGAGAGAGAAAATCCAATCCCCTCCCAACAAAGTGTGATCACAAACACACACAGAAGCAAATGTGCTCCACAGAGCATGGCTGGATGAAGAGCTTCTCCTCTGTCAAGCCAGCAACTTGTTTTCAAATGTTGGTTCGCCCGAATGACAAAAACATGTTTTCCCAATTACCACTGCAACAATGTAAAAAAATACTCCATTATAAGTAAAACTCCTGCTGTCAAAATTCTATTTAAGTAAATGTAAATGGATATTATCCTGAATTTGATGATATTTAGTGGAAACCATTCTTTCCTCTGTCTGTGCAATGTTTCTAGTGCAGAATATTTGAAGCAGAATATTTTAGCCTACATGTTTAACAGTTGGATGAGGTGTTCTTTTTATCAGATGCTGCTCCTTGCCCCCCCCCCCACAAGTACCCCTTTCATGATTGTGTCCAAAGAGCTCATTTCTAACCGCATCTATCCACTTGTTTACGAAATGACTCTGGCTTATCCAGATGTTTTTTTTGTTTTGGGTTTTGTTTGTTTTCTGCAGACTCCAGACTTTGACCTTTGTGATGAGGTCACAGGTAAGGTTTCCCTCTGATGATTCATCTACTCACGCCCTGTTTGTGCTGCCTGGCGGAGCAGTGAACCACAGTTAAACCTTCTAGCTGGTCCATTGCAATCATAAGGGGTGTTTTTTCTTGGCCTTTCTGCTCAGTAGATGCTCAGTTTTATCTTAAAGTTTTCATTGTTGTCCAGATCTTGTCTTGACCTTTCTTAGGGACATTGTGGACAGTGGAAATTTCAAGGTTGAAAGGCTTTGATACCTTTTTATATTCAGTTGCTTAGAGGAGCCCACGAGTCTTATTGAGTCTTACCACATGGTTTTAAGAGTCAAAGAAATTATCTCTTACAGTTCTTAAGGACAGTTTGTGACCTTCTGTGCAAGTCCTCATGAGTCAATTAAGACCTTAAGAGTTAGTTTAATGTAGCACAAAACTTGCACATGCCAGAATTCATGAAATAAAAATGACCAGTGCATTAACATTTGAAGAAATGTCCATTTTAATGTCTTTTTGCTGCAGGTGATTCACCTAAAAAAAATCAACACAATATGTGGCCAGGGGTTCCCACCGGGCAATGCACTGCATTATAGACAGTATATTCTATCACATTATTTAAAAAAATATTAATTAAGGAATATAATAAGTAACTGAAGCTATCAAATTAATATAGTAGGGTAAAAGGGAATATAGTTCCCCTTGAAATGCATTGGAGTAGCAGCGTAAACTTGAAATATTCAAGTAAAGTACAAGCACCTCAAAACTGTCCCCAAGTACAATTAACCAAAGTAACTTTTAGCCACAGAGAAAGTAAGACTTTTTTTTTAGAGACACAACTGAAGATAGATCTTTAAGTTTAGACATTATCTTATCTTAAATATCTTAAACGGGGGCAAATAAAACCAAAACTATGTGCATGGTAGTAGAAATGAGGGAATATACTACAAACAAACAAACTAGCGTGGCTGAAGTTTGTGAACTAAATCATCATAACCTGTGTAAAAAGTGATGTTACCTAACAGGAGAAAGAAAAAGATGGAAATGGGAGCTAGGGATGCAACAAAGGGATCTGGGTGGCAGTAACATCGATATATAGTGTATGAGTAGAATACACAGATACAAATGGTCAGAAAAGACACCTGTTTATTGTTGGATGCTGTGGCAATACTTCTCATCTGTCATTCACGCCAATAGAGCACAGTGGATTGAAGTGAAATTAAGAGAAATAGCAAGGGAGAAGAGGAAGACAGAGATGGCGCAGATACGGCTTGGCTTTGATTGAATTCTGCACAGACAGTGGCCAGATACACCTGGGTTCCTCAATTCATCTGTATCCAGATATTACCCCAGAATATAAAACATCAGAAGCCTGACAAGCCTCCTCCAGTGTTTCTGAGATAAGGTGGAGCTCCTTCAGATGATTTTTATGTTATTTTTTTTTTTAAAAAAGATTCAGCCTTTGAGAGATGCAGTTCCCTCCCAGGTGATTATATGTAGAGGAGAGAGGAGTATGAACAGCAGAATGTGCATAAACATGCACAGAAACAGACAAAAATCTGCAAAAGACATGACTATTATCATGCAAAAGGAGTTGTGTGTTTCTCTAGTCTGTCATGCTTATAAAGCACTCTTACAGAAAGAATATGTGTCCATCAACAGCAGGAAAATGAATTTTAAAAAATGCAGACACATATACTTCCCACTGAGGCGTAGCCTCCTACACTGAGAAGGGTTTTTGCTTATTTAAAGCAGATATGATTACCTTGCGGCTCAAAGCCCAGCAGTTCACCAGAGCTCCGCAGAGCTGTCATTGCTGATGTGTACCAATTAGTTCACAAACCGACTAAGTCGTTAACATGTTGTTTTCATCCCTCTTGCACCATTGTCAACATCATTTTCATCCATATTTCATCCCAGTCAACAACAAACAAATTCCTGTATGCTTCAGACTTTGCAGATTTTTTTTTTATTATTTATATTTTCTACGTAATACCTATGGAAAAAGAATCAGTGGCAGGAGAATACTGACTGAGATATTTAAAGTACCTCAACATAATCTATTTCCACACAGGCCTTTAAAATCAATATCTTATCAGCCCTGCAACACACATATTCACACCGCATCTTCTCAACAGTTTGCAAGAAGTGTAAATATACTGTTCACTGAGACAATGCACCATTTTCCCTTCTAAGAATAACTATACTGAAATCATAATTGGTCCCCACCTGTACACATTAAGAACTTCTTTTACGTTCACTGATATATCCAAGATCACAGTGACATCAAGAAATCCTTATCATTTAGGCCTATATATGTATATATATATATATATATATATATATATATATATATATATATATATATATATATATATATGGAACTTTCTTGTTGGGTCCTCCTATTTTTAACAAAGACAGTAAAAGAGAGGAGAGGATTTTGATGAAAGCTTTCTGATAGATTTGTGGATTTGCTTTACCAAGTAAATTAAATGCCTCTGCAGGTATTTTCTACGGAAATTAAATGGGAATGAAAGGACCCGACATGTAAATGTAAAGTATGGATGTTTTTTATGCAATCATTCACAGTATTAATGACCTACAATAATCATTGAGCCTTCTAGTTCTTTTCCAGTCTTGGACAGACTCAATAGAATAAGAGTGTTGTTGTAAAAAGAAATCTTTTTCACTGTCATACAAACACCTTCTTATAAAGACAAAAAATAATAAAAGCCGATTGTGCTCATGAATCCATGAGCCCCCTCCTTCCTCTCCCATTATGTGTCAGTTCCTATATAATGTCACCTCCCACTATTAAACCCTATTATACCATGTACCTTCTGACTATTTTTGCTGCTGCTCTGCACTACCTGCAATATCGATACCATCAAGTAACCAAGAAAATTATCTCTATCTTTGATGTGACATTCAGCACAGCCACTCGTCAGATCAATAACTTTGTAACGATGCCCTGCGAGGATTTTGATAGAACTGGGGAGGATTAGACATTTGCAGACCTGTGCTTCAGCTCCATCTCACTGATTCCGAAGCCACAGAGAAAGACTGGAGCCATAATCCAGATTCAGGCACTGCAACATTACAGCCATTCCCACAGTTTTCTCAGATAAAACCTCAACCTATATACCTGCTGCCCCCCCCCCCATTACTACCCAGTTACATCAGCAGCTCTGTGTGTAAAACCTGAAAGAGAGGCTCCTGCCGTTTAGTCATGTAAAATTAATGACTGTAAACTTTTTTTAATGGATTGAGCTTGCTGTTTGTTTCTCTGTGTGTACTGTATCTTGGCTTTTGTGTGCGTACTGTATTTATGCTGTGAGGGAGGATGTGGATTATAGCTCTGCTACCTCTGTCTAATGAGCAGGAACCTTAATCCACACCTACCAGCTACTAATTCCTAACCTGACTCACCTCACCCTCGCTTGCAGACTAGCACTGAGTAAGACTGCACTGACGGCAGTGCAACACCAGTTCATGAAGAGTCTCATCATCTTATATTAAGGCCGAACTAAAGCTAAAATCTAGCTTCGCTAAAAATATTTCACAATATCATTTTAAATCCCACTGGCCACATAAGCATTTAAGAGACTGTCTTGTAACAAAAAAATGACATTTGTGAAAGCAACTTAATTTGACTTTATATTTATGTTTTATTGTTAAGTCATTTAAGACTAACATTTAGCAAATGCCTCAAAACATTATATTTACATCAAAGTTAAGTAAATTATAAAAGTTAATTTAATTAAAGTGATAAAGCACTCTAGTGGCTGTAGTAATTAGGAAGGGGCGCAAAGGAAGAAGTCAGATGATATAGTTATAAAGGAACAAAGTCTGCGTAGGGAGAAGTCTGGGGTGGACGAATAGGTCGACAGAACGTTGGACTTGACAACTGATGTCCCATGTTTTGTTGTTCATTTTTACCAGGACTGTGTTCGTTCTACAACCTTAACCACGTGTTTACTACCAACGCCACAGGTCCACGAACCTTAACAAAGCATTTGTTTTAACCCAAAGCATGATCTTTCCCTTAAGTTATTTTTTTCGCCTAAACTAAACCAAACCTTTACCACAGCAGTTATCAAAATGGTTAGTTGTTTATTTTTAAACAGGGATTTTGTCAATTTATCTATTGCATATCTCCCGCTTCCATTAGGGGCTGTAATTCAGGAAACACTACTGTGGGTTGTATAAGAGAGCAGGGACAAACACCCTATGTATTTATTTAGGTTTTTTATGCTGATGATGATATTCACATTTTTGAGTGCAACAGTTTGCAGTCCCCCTAACACATAGTATATAAAACAATTTTAATGCACATTACTTATATTTGGATTTATATCAGCCGATATACTGGTCTGGACATTTTATTGGTCTAGCTCCATTCAATGTATTACTTTGTATTACCCATTGCTCTGAGTTTTGAATGTCCCTTCATCAGTGCTGCCAGACTGAGAGGTTTTCTGCCCAGTTTGGCTACTTTCTCTTTCCTCGGTTGGGTAAAATTTCAGTTAGGCAGGGTATTATATTTTGGTCTACTTTTTTTGTATCATTATGGCTGTTTCCACCCACAAGAACTTTAGCTATTTTCCAGAGGATTTCAAACTGTAATGGAGGCACTGGGGACCTGTGGGGCTGGTGTGGAGGGAGACACGTGAGGCAAAGATGCTTTATGAGGGAAAGGGACAGGTGCATCCAGATGTACTTAAAACAACAGTGGGTACTGTCACTGAGACACAGCTGATGCAGGCAATTAAAGTAGGCCAACATCATTAGTAACCAACTGCTGCAGTTTGTGTTGAGAGTCATAAGTCGGTCAAATATAACAACGTAGACATAACACGTATTTTTAGATTAAGTGTGACTTACACTTTCTGAGGATATCGTTATTTCTGATGTCCTTTCCAAATAAATATCCAAAAACTCCTCCATAAAATCATAGAAAAAGAAGCTCCTTATAACTCCAGTGCCTACCTGAAAATCATCAAACAAGATAACAGCTCACTGTGGCTACACTTTCTCTGGTCCATTACTCCCTGTAATATTTCAGGGCTCTGCTGTCCAAAGATGCCAAAAATGGCCATTGTCTTGTTCTGAAGATGCAATTTGGATGAGCAGTAGCGATAAGTGCTAAGGTCACTGACATATCTTACAGAAAAATGGTGCCCATCCCTCTAGTGGAGTTCCAAGAGTTCCAGAGACTTTTAGATTCAATGCCAAGGATCATTGAAACTGTTCTGGCAGCACGTGTTGGCCCGTTGCCTCACTAAAACACTTTATGTTGGTTTTTCCTTTCATTTGTTACATTTGTATAAATATTGCAATCAGTGGGCCATAGATTCAATCACTATTGTTTAACCTCGTTTTGGAATAGTTAGTGATGTATCCTCCGTATCGTTGCCTGTTGTAAGGACAGATTAAATCAGCAGTTGAGAGAAATGCTATTAGGGGTCTTGGGTCAACATTCATAAGCCATTTGGATGTAGTTAGGTTGCTGTCTCTACATCTTCACATTTTCCATATGGAAAATGGGAAAATGGAAAAATATACACAATAGCTGCAGTATGGCTTTTCTTCCTGACACAAAAGTGAGGAAAATTTCAATTTCAATTTAGTGTCAAAGTATAAATCCTAAGCATTCTCATATACAGTATAAAAATTCATATACCAGAATATGGTATATGGATACAATACCAGAATGAACCAGCGCACACACACACACACACACACACACACACACACACACACACACACACTCTCATACCCACATGCACAGACTGACATCCACCCCCTTATCAACAAACGCTTCTATGCACACACACAAACACACACATACCCAGTGGAGCTACAGGATCTGTTGGCCCATGTGAGACTCCTATACAAGTTATTATATTGTTCAGGCAAAGCCCCCACTCACAGGCACACTATTTTATTTGTCCTTATAATTTCGGTTTACCCCAGCTGACAAGTGTGATGTCCTTCTGTACGCCAGCTGAGGGGGGAGAAACTGCTGACATGGACACTTGTCCTGTGAATTTCGCGCCAGCGGCAGGAATCTGCTGACACTGCCAACTGTCTCAGGAAGAAATCTCAACAAAGAAGTGAAATTAAATGCCGACAACTTCTTCTGTGCTTCCTGGAGTAACACCCCAGCCTTAATATTTCATACCTACTTCCTTATCTTCTTATCTACTTCTTATGACCCTGACCTTTCTGCAACCAGGTTCAAGAAATCAGGGAGAAACGCAACATAACCAGGGATCCTTTCATGGACTGTGATTTTACCACTGGTGACTCCTCTATTTAGGAGGGTAAAGCCCTTTATGTATTCAGGAGTTGTAGAGCATAAATTGTCTTTAAATATCCCTACTTTTGCGAGAAAATATAACTGCCTGACATTGTATATGGCTGAGTTAACACAAGTCAGGAAACCTCAATAAAGAAGTGAAATGAAATGACGATGACAACTTCTTCCGTGGCTCCTGGAAATATTTTTCTTCGTCTACATTTAACAAGGAAATTGGCCAGAAACCTGGGCAATTATGTTCTTGGCAATACATTCTTATTTCAAAACAGTTTATAATAGCAGTATGATATCTAATATAACTAGTAACCCTGCCTTATTAAATATATAACATCTCTTATTTTGCCTTGCTAAAACATTGATTTAGTTTCTCTTCCAATTTATTACTGAAAATGTTTGATATTAAATCATGCTGTGATTTAGATAAGTTCAGTCATCTCCTTTAAACACAATAATAAGATTTAGGGATTTTGGATGAATAATTGTTTTAACTATAATATTTGTATCTGTTACAATCAAAGACGGCATTAGCAGATCTGGAAAGAGCATTACTGAGAACTGGGTGAGTGAAACAACTAAGTCATGTGAGGGAGCCGGCCACACAAAAAAATTTGGGTCACTATGTTGCCTGGAGACTTGGATTTGGTTCCTGAGATTTATCCTAGGAGGAAAATTCACTCCAAAATGAAATTAAATATTATCATCTTGAACAGGCATGTACATTTCCAAACATGATTGGCACCCAGGAGTTTTTCTGGCCTAAATGAATGTAATAGTAAATGATTTATTTAAACCTAATTTTAAAATCCTTATTTGCAAGACTTCAGAAGACCACAGCTCACTGTTTGTTGTGGATTCCCCCTCAGGATGCTGTATGCTTTTCATTTATTTCTGTGATTGCATGACAGCCTTGGTGGAGAGATGAAGTGTGACCTTGGAGAGACTGTGGCACCTTTGTAGCGATGTGGGTGCGTTGGAGATATCCTTTTTATGCACTGTATACCATCATGTGATGGTGAAATGTTACAAATTTATCATTTTAAAGGGAAAGTTATTCCCACTGTTCTTTCCAATGTGTTTACTGAGATTACAAGGCTCTGAACAGATAGAAATGGAAAGAAAAACTCCTCTCAGGTCTCATGAGACAAAGCCCTGGAGGCTTGTCTTATATATGCCTAATGTCTATATATGTATATATATATATATTTATATATACACCTGTCAACATACATATATATCTGCTTTGGACCTTCCTACTCTCATGAGATGGCTACTTATGTCATTGCCTATTTGACTATTTCTGACCCCTGTGCTTAGGATTTCAGCATTGAATTTTTGGGATGTTTGTCGTGCTAGTGCTGTGGGTATAAGAATGACAAAGCCGTTCCCTTGGTCAGTCAACGGCTTTGATCCAGGCTGAAATATTTCATCAACTATCGGACGGGCTGCCATGAAATTTAGTACAAACATTCATGCTTCAGTGATGATGTATGGTAATGAGTTTGGTGATTGCCTCAATCGTCCTCTAGCCCCACAATGAGGTTGACATTTGTGACTGGGAGTAAAATATCTCAACAACTATTTGTCTAGAACTATCATCGGATCAAAATTAAAATTTGTCCAGCACTTTGGTTCATGACCAAATACCTAGAAAACTAACAACATTCCCATTACTCTGGACCGTACTTTGCTTTTAGAGCTGGTTAGCAAATATTAGCCCAAAGCACCGCTGTGCCAAAGTGCAGCCTTGCAGAGCTGCTAGTGTGTCTGTAGACACTTGCTGTCTCAATGGACAGTGTTAGATGTCTCATGTTGCTTAAAAAACTTAAATATTATTCTGTCAAGTATGAAGTTACACGTATATAAAGGCTATCACACTGCAACCAGAATAATATGAAGTGCTCCTGTTCTTGCATCTGTAAAGGTGACGGGCTGAATCTTGCCATGTCCACATAAGAGACACCACAAAGGGTTAAGGAAAGAATAGCTTGGATCCTATGGGACTTCCAGATTTGGTAAGATAAATGAGCAGTGGCCACACAAACGGTCAGTGCAGGGATCTACAAGGAAGAAAAAACAGAGGTGGAAATAGATGTAGTGGTCCCAAGTTGCAGAAACTTCAAGAAGAAGGAATATGAGAAGCTGAAGGAATAACAGGGACTGAGACAGCCCCTGTCTCACTATCAATTGGAAGGTCCCACTGATGGTTGGGGCTTGGGGTCTAGGACCTCAGTGTTGGAATAGTGGCTTCAGAGGACTTTGGGATGCAACTGTCAGTCATGGTAAAGAAAAAAAAGGCACAGATTTGGAAACAGAATGAATTTTTTAGTCAAAATTTAAACTGTGGGCCAGTGGTCAATGGAGAAGTTGATGCTTGGATGTGTTTGGGAAAGTCACCCCTTTATGTAGAGGCTTGAATCTCTGTATAACAGAATCAGCAAGAGAGTAATTTGAAGCAAATTGGTCAGGAGAAGGAAGTGAAAAGCATTAAGATGAAAATTTCAAACGTTTCCTAGTGATTGGGATGTGATTGTTAGCTCTGCATGTTTGTGTCTTGTTTGCCTCCCGCCTGCACTCTATACTCTCCCTGTATCAGTCGAGATGCTTTTAAGGGGGCTGACAGCAAAATGGATTAAATGGGGTTTGCTGACGGAATACATATCAAATCTGCGGGCATGCAATTGTGGGCTGCGGCATTTGCAAGGCTTATGACTTCTGCTGAGGCTGTGGATCCATCAAGGCTTGCCTGCTCTCCTCTTCTCCTTCTATTCAGATGTGGAGGAAGAGAGAGGGAGAAAAGAGAGAGGGAAAAGGAAAGAGGTCTTGATCACCTGCTTTGTCTGAAGTGAGTCACCTTGCAAATATATGAATAGAAAATGCAGGAAAAGTAATCTGGTGGCGCATTGGTACATCCTCCTATTTGCATACCTGCCAGCCCCTGTAGTTAGCTCCTGCATTTCAGGACTTGGCACCTCAAATACGCAACGGTATGCATATATTTTCTTCGGTTTTCTACAACTGTGTGTCTTTATTTTTCCATCTCACCTCTTTCCTTTGTCTCCCTCTCAATCCTGTCCATCTTTTGCCCTCCTCTCCTTGCCCCCCACCCCCCGAAGCTCCCCTTCACCTCACTCATCCTTTACCCTCAGCCTCCCTCAGACATCAGTGTGTATTTCCCCCCCGGCAGGATGCATGACAGGGGAGCAGGTGGAACGGAGAGCAAATGACAAATCTCTCTCTCCATCCCTCCCTGCATCTCTCTCTCTCTCTCTCTCTCCATCTCTCCCACTGTCCTGCCAGAGGCCCTCCTCAGCCTTCCTCCCTCCTTCCTGCAACTTCCCATCCTATCTGACCACATTGATATTCAAATCTGCCCAGGCTGCGTTCCACCTTCTCTCTCGATGAAGGTCTCGCCAAACCGCTGAGGGAGAAAGACGGTGGGCTAATGTCCCCACACTGATTCCTAATCTGCACCGAGACATAAAGAAATGACAGAGCATATGCTGCAGGTGGTGCTCTGCAGAACTCATATCCGGCTCACTGGCCTGCAATTTGAAATAAGCTGAGTGTGGTTAATAAAAGACTGTGTTACAGCATAAGCAAGAAAATGGTCAAATTAACTTCTATTTTTTGTCCCAAAGTTGTGTGTACATTATGCGTCCGTCTGTCTGTCTGCATTCGGCTGCCTCTGCAAGACACAAACCCACATGACGTGCGAGTGGACCCAACGTCCCACATCTGGCCATGAGCTATCATTATCTTTGCCTTCTTCTGTCTGATGAGTCTGCCCTAGCTCCTTGCTGAGGAGCTGGGCTTTATTTAATGGGCTCTTTCAGCTGTGGTTTGCTGGGCGGAAGCCTCTTACAAACCCATTTAAAGAAGGGTCTATGGATTTCATGGCTCCCCGGGCGCTCTCTCCTTCTTTCAATAAGGTGAAGTCCAAGGCTTTATCCATCTGTCAGTGGGGCAGGGGAACAGTGGATACAGCAGTTTTTAATCCCAGAGATGCCACTGTCCACTGTATGCTTGGCTGTTCCCTGATAGCAGCGTCTTCTTGCACAGCTCTCACCTGGGGACTTTTTAGTTCCTGTGGCAGGGCAGATTTATTGTTACATAGATGGGGATAAAGACTTGGCACCTTGGACACCGCCTGCAGACAGGAATGTAGATAGAAGGATACAGGGAGAGACAGAGAAAGACGATGGGAGCAGATGCAGTTGGGAGAAACAATGAGATGCGAATTCAAATGTACGGGTTTGACATGCATGTACACATGCAGGAGCTGCTGAAAGCATCAATTTCCTGTCAGTGGTTAAACATGTAAAGTTCCAGGGCTGTTTCAAAGTAGTGCAACAATAACAACAATAAAATGTCGTTGTGTTACGCCTTTGATACATTGGTTGCAGCTGAACATGCTTCACACAAAATTGCATTTTACAAGATTAATAGTCTCCAACCTCGCTTGGTTCTCTGTAAGGGTGGACTTAGGCACAGCAGTGATCTGATAGCATCAGTATGCTAACAATGACAATGTTTACATGCTAATGTTTAACAGGGATAATGTTAACCATGTTCACCATCTTAGTTCGGCATATTAGCATATTAGCATGGTAGCATTTGCAATAACACAAAGTTTAGCTGAGGCTGATGGGAATGGCATTAGTTTTGCAGATATTTTCTCATAAAAGTACTGGAGAAATTGATATTTTGGCCTGATGATATCACCAGATGAGAAGTCAGGAGATTATGAAAGTTATAAAATTTCATCCACAAGGGGGGTATGAATGTATCTACCAAATTTCATGGCAATCCATCCCACAGCTGTTGAGATACTTTAGTCTGGACCAGTGTGGTGAACCAACCCACTGGCACTTAATAATAATGGCCGAACACAAACCAAATGAAATGGAATTGTATTTCTGACACTTTTCTTTGCAACAAAATGGTCAGGTCATTATCACCCCCTGCTCTATTGCTGTTTACTGCAGCCAACATAGAATAAGATTCCTTGCCTTTTCGTCATTAGCGTTCCATTTACTAACGCCAATTCATTTCACCATCTCTCTCTGTCTCAGCCACCGACATACAGATGAAAGGCTTAGTAGGTGAGGGCCAATCATTGTATGATTCAGTTAGTTAGAAGCAAATAAAATGTGGTCAATTTCTGCCCTTTGATAAATCAGGAGTGAGAAGCATCCACACCTCTCTTAGAAATAAAACATTTTCTATTCTCAGTCACTTCACTGTGCCCCAGAGAATTGTAGGGCAGTGGTTAATGGCATTATCAGAGGCAATCACTACACTGAGGTCAGAGAATGAGGACTTGAAAGCAATAAAATTCCCCATGATAAGAAATTATCTGCCAGCATACACGCAAAAATGCACACACACACACAATGGTATTTCTACTGTGCAAAAACATATGGAAAAGCAGCAGTAGAAGAATAATCACAGCAGTTAAAAGACACGGACAAAAAACTAGTAAGTCCTCGTAATTTTTAGCCATTCAAGTAGCATGGCTCTTGGGAAGGTCTCTGAAATTTATCAACAACTATTGTATAAAATAGCATAACATTTTGTGCAGGCATTCGTGGTGTCCATGCAGGAGCGCCACCAACAGATCAAAGTTTCGACATCTACTACATTGTTTTGTATAAAAGTTTGGGTTCCCATGGTTCATGTTTCCCTGATGGTGCGTCTTAATGTCCTTGGCGACGGCTCTCGTATCTGCAGTTATGTTTTGACAACTTTTGGGCAGATCACCATGACATTTGGTTAAGATGGTCACGTCTCTGTTGGTATGAATTATACCAAACATTTGCCAAACTAATGACCCATCGACCTCAGCTGTAAATTGAGTTTAGTGCCGATTGGCAAATGTTTGAATGCTAACATGCTAAACTGACATGGTGAACATGGTAAACATTTTACCTGCTAAACATCAGCATGTTACTGTTGTCACTGGTGTTAGCATTTTGCTCAAAGGACAGTTGGTTGGTTTAATACAGCCTCACAGAGCTGCTAGCACAGCTGTGGAGTCTTGGTCTTTTTTAAATGAATATCAGTGTATTCCAGCATAATGTCAACGAGTATGCCCTTGAGTTTTCTACTTACACTATTCAGAGTCATTAGTGTGACAGGTGTAACATTAGCTATTATTACATTATTCATTTGATCCTAAATGAATCATATTAATTACTTGTTGATGATTTGAGAAAACGTAGAGCGTAGCACTCCAACTGCAAGAATTGCATCCACATACATCCATATGTTAGCATTCAGTCCACGCACGCACGTCGGTCCCTCACACCATCAGTACCATCAGTACCCGAGAAGCAGCCACAGCTAGTCAGGGTGGCGACGGATAAGCAGGAGCGGCGGAGCAATCCGTCAGCCCTTTAGAAAGGTGATACATCCAGTGACAACATGTACAGATTATCACAGCCAAATGAGCTGTGGAAGGGTTATGTAAATCACCAGGCGGCCGGCAATATAAAGCTATGCTGGTTCTGTCATGTGTGGCCCAGTTTCTTACAAACTGAATTAACAAGACCATCAAAGGTTCAATTCTGTATCTATGCAGATGTGTATGTGAATGAATGGCTTAATATTTGTTAAGTGTCAATTGAAGTTGGGGGGAAATACATATTTTGTCTAGTTTACTTATATCAGTTGACAGTTTTTTGCTGAAGGCTGGCTGAAAAAACTGTAATGCCAGAAAATGATTTCAGTGTCTTCTGATGTTCCTCTCCAACGTGCGCTTTGTAACAGAAGATGTTCTCTAAATATGAATTGAAACATTTTTTGTGTGCATATTTTTAGGGAAAGAGCGACGGTAGAGATGGAAGAGCTCGCTCTCAGCTTCTTGTTTTTTCTGCCATTACAAATTGTTGTGTTCCACAAAAAAAAAAAAAAAAAAAAAAAATTGCCCGCATTCAAAAGTGCATTTTAAGTTTAGGCTGCTGAAAATTTCTCTTAGATTACACAGCAGGTATATCTGTGCTATTTCGTTATGTACTGTAAGTACAGCATAATCATCATACTGCCTGTTCTCTTTTGACTTGGGGGAAAATTTTACTTGAAACTACAAAAGGTAAAAAAAAATCCAACTAAATAAAGGCTTGGAGACAACTGAACGACTGAACAAGTTTTTTTGTCTACACCTCAGGTACTGATCAAGAGTCTTGTGAATACTTTTCATGCAGCATCTTCACAGAATCTCATTCTTTTCGTTATCTGTATGGTAAACATAGACAAACACACACACATAGACACCTTTGAGCAACTTAGGGCGTCACTTTCAATTGATTTGCGTCTTAAGACATGCAAAACTGGCCCGATCTAAGTCTGTTTTACAACAAAGATGCCAGAGCAACATTTCTGGTAATCCTGGAAACATGCAGACATTTATGAAACATTTCTGTCATGTTAAAGGGCTTGTCCAAATGAAATAGTAATTGAAGCGTTAATAATTCATGATCATTTCTCCATTTAGGCACATGCCATGACAATTTGCTGGATGTAGCGTCTGTGTCTACAAAGTCCTTGCAGGCAGCAGCCAATGGTTTTATTTCCATTTTACCCACATTGTTATACTTGCTTTTTGTAATTTAAGCGATCCCTCATAGATGCAATGTAATGTCTGGAGAAAAAGCTTTTCTGGAGAGATGCTGTAGATAATGACAAAAAAAATAGACAAATTTTTTTCATCATAATCTCATAGAAAAACACATTTCACTTAAGAACACATTTCAAATTCCATCTATCTATTCAAAGAATCCTTTCATTCTACTGTCTATCTTGATAAGACAAAACTATATCAGAACTGACCTCGTGCAAACAATACAAATGTAAATTTATGTGTCCACTGTGTATGTATGGGGTTTTCTATGTTTTGTGAAAGAGAGAAGTGAAAGAAGTGAAGAAAAAACAAAACAACAACAATAACAACAACAACAACAACAACAACAATAACAACAACAAAACCTGATCTTTTAGATAGTTGTCCATGAAAACTCACACAATCATTTTAATCCCTCGTATCTCCTCTTTCCTCTCTCCACTAGCACATGGATCTGACCTCTCATAATGTTTGCTGACCCATACAGGACTCCGCTGTGTCTCAATTCCAGTCTTGGGAACTTTTCAAGAGGGCACATTTGAATTCTCACCAGCACAGAAAGTCAGAATTTGAATTCACCTCTCAAATCCAAGTCGTTAAGACGTGTTTATTTGCAAAAAAGCCTAAAAAGGAAAGAATTAACCGACTTTGTTCTTAATCTGCAATAAGATTTTTCCCAGTGAAATGGCAATACATTAATATTCACATAGCCAAAAAGTCAATGGTCACCTTCTAAATCTGTACGGCACCCAGCACACCCCCACCTTTACCCCACTGCTTAGACCATCTGAATCCCTGAGGACAGGACTGTTTTTAGCTGTGCTGGACGGACGCCTGGCACGGTGCGCGGGGGAGGCCGGACCAGTAGGGATGTCCTGGTGCAGTCTGTCCTACACTGTACGCTGGACTCCTGGCCATCCCATATTAATCAGATTTGCCGCAGCAGCCATATGTCCAAGCAGCATGATAAACCCCGGCTGCTACCTGGCACTCACGGGATGCACTGTCAACACAGAGTGTTTGTGTGCATGTGTGTGTGTGTGTGTGTGTGTGTGTGTCTGCATGGGTGTGTATATTTCACACATTGTTCCTCAAGAGACATTCCTTCGAAGATCTGTTGAGAAATCAAAATGATATAGGTATAAACAATACAGGTATTTTTAAATATTTCTTCTAGATGATCTGAGAAAAAAAACATGAATGAAAAACAGAGCATTAGATATAAGCCTGAAGGAGGTGGAAGTCAGTTTTGGGCCAAGTGATCATTTGCCACAGTGTTTGGGAGACACATGGGGCTACGAACGTCACTGCAACAGGAGAACTGGCACTATGGGAGAGCTTAAAAAAAAAAGACAGATTCCTGTTTCCATCTGTCACCTTGTGCTTAACAGAACATGATCTATTTCATGATCTCACATGATTCACATATTTTACACTCTGTTTGCATCACACTGTGTAACAAACACTGTAGAGAATCTAGCCCTGTATTAGCACTGGTGAAACAGATAGCAGGTCGGTGATACAGAGAGTGACTGCATATCGCTTCCTATCTGAAGCTTTCTATTGCATTTCACAAAAAAATATATATATTCCACAATCCATAATTCATAACCGAACCATGCGAGAGGCAACACCAACACTTGTCAAATGTGATTAACTACTTCTGCATCTTACACAAATTTAATTCCTCTCAGTGTCTCTGCCTGTAAATCAGACAACAATCACTGGTTGAGCCTGTTCACAAGATTTGTGGCTGAGGTTTTTCAAGTATTTGAATGTCACACACAGAATGATCAGGGGAAAGGGAAAAAAAGTTTCTAGAATTCAACGAACTTTTTCTGAATGAGTAGAAACTTGCTGTTTAACTGGGGGGTGGGGGGTGGGGGGTGCTCAGCACAGAGAACAGACAGTTCACATGTTTTTATTTGAATAATCAGGGCAGATGTTGTTATTGCCATCTACTGTCTGCAAAAGGCAGGAAAAAACAGTGCATCTCACTTGTACAACTGTGTACATCATGCTGGAGGGAGGTAATTACTATGAACAAGTATAAAAAAAACAAACATAAAGGCAATCAGATAGATATAATGCAACATACAGCACTAATACATGTGGCTTATAATTATTTACCATAACTGAACAAGGCGAAAAAATGTCATATGCCCAAGGGTGTGTACACCTTAATTAAATGAAGCTTTATTGTGAACTTTATATACTGCATGATTCATATACAATATGGTGCAAAGATTTAAGGCACTGTAGATGTTTAGTTTTATCCATAGCACAACACCATCGTGGAGGCATCTGATTGGTCCCAAATTCATGACAATGACCCTAAATATACAGTCAGATTCAAAAAGAACTGCGTTCAGCAACACGCACACAGAGTCCTGCAACAGATGGTCTTGGCCCCACAGAGTCCTGATCTCAACATCATCAAGTCCGCCTGGGATTACATGAGGAGACAGAAGACACTGAGACAGATTAAATTCACAGGAGAACTGTGGCAGGTTTGTCGAGGTATTTGGAACAAACTACCTGCCAAGTACCTTGAAAAATCTGTGCAGTATTTTAACTAGGACAATTGCTGATATTTTAAAAGCAAAGTGTTGTCACACCAGGTATTGATTTGATTTTAGGTTTCTTTGTTTACTGCACTTTTATATGAAGCATACTGATAAGTTAAAAAAAAAAAAAACTATTCATGGCATTATCTTTGAAAGCAACCTCACTATACTTCTTCTTTTTTTTTTTTACTAACTAAAACTTTTGCACATTATTGTAGCTGCAAAAAATAAACACCAAATAGGGAAAATGCATGATGCATTATAATCTTACGTCTTGAGATAGTTTGAGTGTATCAGTGCTTTTGCCACAAGAAACCCTAGAGACTACATTTTTATGAAAGTGTTGTATCAAAAGTATCTTACAGTGCAACAATATGACAAGAGAACTTCCATCGTGCAAATAGTGTAAGTATATTCCAGCGCAACATTTATGGCAATAAACACAACTCCCACAGTAAATGTTAAATTCTTCTTCACAAAAGCCGTCATGACGGATAAACGTCTTCAGATGATGTTACAGTCACTCAATCTCCCTGGGCAGACTCTCCCCCTCCCTACCCCCCCCCCACCTCCCCTCTTCCCATCAGCTCACCCATCCTCTGGGCTGACATACTGAACACCTTAGCAGGACCCTGCACCTTTTGTCTCTGGGCTCCCTCTTTGTTAGCAAGCTGGTGGACAGAGCAGCAGCAGCAGCAGCTCTTGCTGCAGCAGCAGTAGCAACAGCAGAAGCAAGAGCATCATCATGTCTATTTTACTGTGACAGGCTAATGACAACATACTGCAACACACCACCAGCCTTTGTCGTTTGTTTTGTTTGTTTGTTTGTTTGTTTGTTTGTTTGTTTGTTCTTTCCCTGAATGATGGACAGAGTGAAATTTACACTCTCTTGTGAATTCATCGCTTTACTTTGTTTTTTATTTGAATAAAGATCATAAGCCTTTCGGGGGGGGGGTAATCAGTGGATGGAGGTGTTTTTATTCATTTATTTATTTATTTAAATAGAAAGTGTTGAATGTCAATGGTATTTTTTTTCATTATATTTTTTATTATGATGTAATATTTTATAGTGTGAGGGTGTATTGACTCTGCATTAAAAGTATTTCTATCTATCTATCTATCTATCTATCCCTTTGATATGTGAGGCAGCATCACCACCACCAAAGTGAACTGCAGATAACCCCATGACGTGGCGCACACACACACACACACACACGGTATGGAAAGCCTATATAAAAATTCACGGTGCCCGCACCGCATCTGGTGGTGGTCCGAGCCGCCGATGAGGCTTTAGCGGGGAGAAATCTGACTTCGGTCTAGATGAAGGATGAGCTTCTCAGACGTAGACGTTGTCCATCCCGCCGATGCTCCCTCGTCTCATCGTAAACTCTTGTGCACCCTCTGGTGCTTGCTAGTCTCCCAAACTTCTTTGTGTAGCCTGCTTTGCAGATTGTCTTCCTTGTCTGTGTGGTTGCTCATTATTCAGAGACAGACGGATCTCAGGTCATCTGCAGCTGCAGCAAAGGAGAAGCAGGAAAGATGGCGATCATCCATTAGACCGACCGGGCGCACGCATGAAATACGAGGACAACTTTCGGGAGGATCGTTCGAGGAGAAGATTGTACCAGTGAGTTTATCCCCTTGCACTATATTTCCAGTTTCGCCGGAGATTTCGGCTGGTTCTTTCAAGGTCTGCGAGAACGTCGGTATGGTAGATCATGGGATATAATTTGGAGAGCGCCTCGTGAATGACCTGGAAAGAGCTGATCTCTTCCCCCACCACCGATTTTGCTCCTTATAGTCCAGGTCCAGGCGACTTGGGTGAGAAGGAAGCCGGGGAGAGGAGGAATAATTTTCTTTCCTTCCTTTCTTTCTCTCTATTTTTTTTTTTTTTTTTAACTCGGGTGGGCGCTCAGGCTTTTGCTTTTGCTTTTTTTTTTTTTTTTTGGCACCCGTTGTAGCCAAAGTCAAGTGGGTCTTCTCGCTTCTCCCCTCACTTCGCCTCCCCTGAACCAACCCGCCGCTTCCTCGCTTGTGTGTCGCCTTTCGGTTTGTTGTCAAAAGTGACACAAGGAAATGGACGCGGCGGCGGCGACGGCGGCGGCGGCGGCGGCTGCAGGGGACCGACGGCTCGCCTGCGTGTTTCGGAGCAGGAGTGTTTTGTTATTCTGACATGTCTGGTCAGGGGGTGGTGGTGGTGGTGGTGGTGGTGGGGGGAGATCGCTGCTGGTCTCCCCCTCCACCACCACCACCTCCACCTCCTGGCCGTGCGTCGTCCTCCTCCTCCTCCTCCTCCTCCTCCTCCTCCTCCTCTCCCTCTCCGGCCGTGCGTGTTGCTGCGCCTTAGCTTCATGGAGAAGCCATTGCACGGATTGCTCTCCTCTCCCCCAACCAGCCCTCCATTAGCGACACGGAGGAGCTGGCATAGCCGCCGGTCCGGTCACACACACTCACACACACACACACACCATGAAAGCCATGTCCAGGGAGAAGGGGGCTATATGTGTCCTCCTCCCCTCCTCCTCCTCCTCCTCCTCCTCTGCTTTATAAAAAGGGACCTTATCTGGTGGCGATTTTGACTCGGTTCTCCACAGGGTTGGAGCTAGATGTCCCTTGATGGTGTGGAGACGGGTGTAAGAGCAGCAGTGGCTCTGCACGTTTCTGTTTTGTGTTTTTATTTTTCCATTCTGATGTTTTGTTTTTGTTCTTCTTGGTGCTTACTGCTACACTGTTAGCCGCTTGTCCTCTCCACCCCCCCCCCCCACCACCACCACCACCACCACCACCACCCCTCCCGCACTGTTTGGATGCCTATTTGCTGTCACTGGTCTCAAGTCAGGTATGTCATACTAGTAGGGCTTCACCATAAAATGGAGGAAGGCAGATGAGTCTCCAAGGAGAGCCCTGGAGTCAGACAGGCAGGATCCCTCACGCCAGAACAAAGGTTGTGTTCAAGAAAATGCTCGGCCACAATCTTCCTCTTCCTCTTCTTCTTCTTCTTCTATTTCTTCTTCTTCTTCTTCTATTTCTCCTTCTTCTTCTTCTTCTTCTTCTTCTTCTTCTTCCTCTGCCTTTTTTCTGCTTTTTTTCAGCTCTGAAGTTTAGTCTGCTAGAGGAAGCAGAAGAACTCTGAAACAGTGAGGCTAGATCATTTAGTGGGTCTTCTGAGGTCAACTTCTGTTTTTTTGAGGGTTTTTTTGTTTTTTGTTTTTTTGTTTTTTTTTTCACTCCATGAACTTGCAGCTTTAATTGACACGATCAAACACGAGTTGGTTGGCTTTTAAATATTTGGCATTTTGTTAATTTTATCTGTTCGTTTCAGAGATTTGCAGCTGAAGCTTTTGGGCGGTACATGTGTACGTCTGTGATGGCTGAGGGACACATGGATGAGATAGGAATTTTAATGCTCAATAATGCAGTGTTTTGGTCATGCAGTTAGTTAATGTTCAACAAAGTGGTCTCCACACACACACACACACACACACACTTTCTCTCTCTCTCTCTCTCTCTCTCTCTCTCTCCTGTCCGTGTGTGCATGTGTGCGAGAGGGTGAAGCAATGGCTGCTGCAGATAGTTTCTTAAAGGAAGTTCTCAAGATGATTCTCGTTTCTTTGTTTTGTATGAGTTTATTTTGGTCAAATTAGGGTTCAAGCTGCTGTTTTCTACACTCTGTTGGCTGCAACTCTGAAAGTAAAGAGCTTTGCTTTATAATTTGCTCATAACATGTAAACTAATAAGTCACACAGGGTCTAATGGAGTCCGTTCTGTTTACTGGGCAGCACATGGTCCTGTTGTTTCAAGATTCTTCAGATTTTATATGGTGTTTCAGGTAGGTTAAATTACTTTAAAAGTTATTTGGGCTAATGGATCAGGCTGTTGGTCACTTATTAACAAGCTCCATGTTGTAATGCTCTCTATGTCCACTGCAAAACCTTAGGGGACTTCTCACGCATTATATCCTAAAGGTGTCTGTTGACCAGCCTGTCAAGAGAGTGGAGATGTGTTTTGCAAGCTGTAGTGTGTTTCTCTGTGTATGTGTGTGGCAGTTTCTGTGTGTGTGTGTGTGTGTTTGTGTGTTTGTGTGTGTGTGTGTGTGTGTTAGGCTGTGCTACGCTCTGCAGTTCCCCTGGCCACTGTGTGAAATCTTGCTGACAAGGAGACTGCGAGCTTGACACACTGTGCTGCGACAATGCTGGGGCTGAGAAGAGCAATCAAAATGGTGGCGATGCTCCTTCTGCCTGGCGTGGCAGGGCAAACAGGTTCTTAAGGAGGAGCTGATGTAGAGGACGACCGTGGCAGGAATCTGCTGCGGTCGACACATTTGTCTTGCAGGCGGGTGCAGTGGAAATAGTCTGGTGGATGGTTGATGTTCTTCAAATGAGCCCAGTGATGAAAACCTGGTTGTGATTGTTTTTTTTTTTTTAATTTCTATTAGAAGGTCAGAGTCTACACAGATTGTCTCTGAAACAGTTTGCTGTCTCTTTGCACTGAGAGTTCCTGTTGTAACTTTCACAAGTCTTCAACACATTCTTGCCTCTCCCTCAATTGTAAAGCGTATTCATGCTACAGTGGTCGTTAGTCTTTGCGCTCCGGTTTTCGGTACAGCTCCCCAGTAAAGGTCATGTGGTTCAAGGCTGTTTGCTTCTGCTGTGACAGAGATGGCATTTCCAGTATTTAGTGTTATAGCAAACCAAGGTTGGATTACTAACAGGGCAAAGTGGGCAACTGCTAAGGGGTCCCAGACTGAGAGGCCCCGAAGGTCCACGGGTTCTCTGTGTGGCAATTACTTTATTCCAGATGGAATAATTACAGATATGCCTTATAATTTACGGTGTTAATATAAATTAAATACTAAAAAGCAAAGGGCCCTAAGGTGACCCCTGCATTTTAACCCACTCTTGTCTTGCAGAGCGCCTGTGTCTAAATTGTCAAGCTAAAATGATTATTCAATAGATAGAAAATGAATTGGTTCTATCTCTTTGTATCAGTGAAACTGATATAATCATCAACTGTTGTCTTCTTTTGTCATATAGTGTGTTAGGAATCTGAATACCTTTTTGAATTTTAAACAAAACAAGACATTGTCAACTGTGATGGGCAATTCCCACTTCTTTCAGACATTTTTTGAGAAAAAAGGTTAATCGATTAATCAAGAAAATAATTATCAGATCAATAGATCATTCATATAACGACTTGCTGTAGCGCTCCTAGAATGAATTAAGTATCTTAAGAAATTTTAATTTTTTTGGCATTTTATCCTCAGATGGAGCATATCTATAAATTAACTAACTAATACAGAGCACCCCAGGGACATGCTATTATTCCAGCGTAGAATGTAGAAATAACGTTTGGTTTCTGGGACTCAAGGCAAAATTCATTGAGGGAACAACTGTGTTTACACTGTACTGAATTATTCAAAGTACCCCACTACATGCTATCAGATACTGCACTATGTCATAACATAACATAAATATTTAACGTTAACATAAACATTCCAGTTTTTTTAATTGACTCTGGAAGGTTTAATTGTGATTTCATGCTACAAAGTAAATATTTGTATCACGTTCATGTGCTATCAAAATCAAACTGGTTGAATTTGACCTCCTCATAAAATATTTAATTCACATTGTTACTGCAGTTCAGCTTTAGGGTGATAGGGCAGAACTAAACTACGGTAGATACTTTTGGAAAAAAATTACATAACTGGATTTTTGCAAGGTATTTCAGGATTATGCTTAAAAAGCTCAACAGAGAGGACAGAGGATTAAACAACTGACTTTCTGTGATGGTTTGAACACTGGAAGGAAGCGGTTGTGAAGCTCATCACTCACTCTGATACTCTTTCTGTCTCTTTTGCACTCTCTCTCTCTCTCTCTCTCTCTCTCTCTCTCTCTCTCTCCTTCTCTCGCTCCCTCCCTCTCTCTCATTCACTCTCTCACATTGGCTGTTGCACTCCTCCATTCTTCTCTACCTGGGGCAGTGAGGAAGGCTAGGGAGGCACACAAAAGCAAATTGAAATGCTCCAGTGAGTGCTTTCTTGACATGATGCATGGCTCATGAGATGCAGCCCGGCTCCGACGCTACACTTGTGAGTGTGCTGAAACACACAGGCCCCACATCCACAACACTATAGTCATTACAGTGTGGCAAAATCTCACCACTTCCTCCTGCATTTTTACTGACCCTCTATGCTCTGTAAACAGTGTTTCTGTCTGAATTTACCTGCAAGATTTGATTGTGTTGGATTGTGCTTAAACCCAGCATGATCAATTTTATAATATAATGCTATGTAACTAGGTATAGGCCAATTTGAGAAACTAAAATGCAACATCATGGTAGGGTTTAAATGGAACAAGGAAGTGACTTGCTAGAGGGTCATTCCAGTTTCTGTTGTCAGTTGCCACGTTACACTGCTGCAGAACTGGTTCCTCCTCTCTGCTTTCCATCAGAACATCAACAGTTCAACATTGCTTTTCCCCTGCTGGAAAAAAAAAAATGCTTGTTGCTCAGACGTTTCTGTCCATCTTTGCTTGTCTTTTCGGCACATGTGTATATTAGCATGGAGACGTTTAGCCAGTTCTATAGAAAAGGTAGACCTGGGGTATAAAAAGTTGCCATGCTGAGGAGGCAGTTTGTCCAGGGAAAAAAAATTAACCCATCTATACAGCGTCTGCAGGTTTCCAGCCTAAACTCAAGATTAAATGGCCCTTCTCAAATAAGACACAGTGAACCAACTCTGTCAGCCTCAGGCTGCCTGTGGTGGGGAAAAAAAAAAAAAATCCTGAATTCTTTGGAGACGCCCGTTCCTTGGGCAGTGTGGTGCCACTGGACAAGGCCTTCATTGAGCAGGAACAGGAGTGGTCTTGTAGAAGGGATCCACACTGGCTCGGCCTACGAAGCAACAGAGCTGTCCAAGGACGATTAAATATTTAGGAGCTAGGAAAAGAGGTCTCAGTGGTAAGTTAATATTGATGGGTCTCTCATCTTTCCCTTCTCAAACTTGTTGAGATGCCTCAAGAGGTCAGTTTGGTGAACCTGGAGAGGAACTTCACTTCTTAGATAAACTTACCGGCAGCTTTAAAAACATTGGCATTGCAGTCTTTCCTCCAACATTTCTGCGAGTAAACCAGACCGACTTTGACTTTTCAGCTCTTTTTTCCCCCCCTTCCTGTGTCCTCTTTTGGTCACTCTGAAACACTCCATCCTGACTAGCATGTAACCTCACCCACTCCTTGTAACTTCAGTAACTGCCATGACAGACTTACAAGGGAAGTCAGCATTGCAGTGTTTTCTGGCAGTTGTCCACTGAGCACCTCCTAAAGAGAAACCCTTTAGTGTATCTCACTGCCCTTTCTTGTACTCTCTTTTTTGGTGAATTGGTGGAAGTAGATACTTCAGAAAGTATTTTAGTAGAGAAAATGAAAATGTGAATGAAATCAAGGTTTTAGCCCTTTGATTGAGATGAGATAAGAGTCTTCAGTGGAAGACGGTTGAAGAAGGAGTGAGAAGGACACGGGATCACCGGTGAACATTTGTGCCAATGTTTGGCACCTCAGGGGCCAACTGTAGTCTGTGTAGTTTGTCCACAGTTATTCATATATATCTTGTCTAAGATAGCACAGAATTTATCTGAGACAGCGGCGGATTGATTTATGTCAGGAAGTGGCTTCTGAGGATAGATGGACTACAAGGCTGTCTGGAATGTAAGGTTTCCTGGAGTAATTGTCCTTGTGGAAAAACACTTCCTGGTTTCTCTCCAAGATCTGTCCTTGGGCATCCTTCTCTTGCCGGACTTTGGAGCGGTGTTTATTTAGCCCGTGAACCTCTGCGTTTCAGTCGCAGGAGATCTGAACGAAACATATTTTCAGCTCAGATGTCTGACAGTGAACGTGCACAGTGTTAGACGTATGAATTGTCTTTTGAGCAGCAAACACATTTGGTTTCATTTTTGCTGTAGCCTACTTGTGTACAAGACTTGATAGAATTATTTTTCTCTGAAATTTTTCTCTTCGAGCTGAGGGGAAGATTTCTCCTGAGTAAAAACCAAGTATGTCTACCTATTCCTTCCCATATAAAATTGTAAAAATAATCACGCCTGAGGCTATTAATTAAATTGTGCACTTAATCATTTTTGGATGGAATATTTAATAATGTTGCTGAGGGTTGCCCCAAGTTTTATCTTTTATGCTTTTAAGTCTAGAAAAATATTATTTTAGCTCTCCCATAGAAGCACTAAAGCACGTTTAGAGCGTGTGGGGTCACCTGTATTGTTATCTACAGAAGTGTACAGATATCCTCTTAAAGTTTTTTTTTTATGACAGGGTGGTTGAAAGCTTCATATTTAGAGGCAGAGTCATCACATGCCTTTAGCTTGTGAAGAACATCAGAACTGCAATTTAGGTGGCCATCTTTGCAGTAAACAAAACCACACATCTCACTTCTGCTTTTTGCTGACTGTCATGACAGTCTGCAGAGGAACCGACAGGAGGGGAAGCTGCTCACTCAGGTCCGTGCTCTTAAAGTTAAACACTTCCATCTGTGTAACAAGATAGCAGCGAGCAGAGGCAGCTCCACTCAGCTGAGCAGGACAGTCAAAGACCTTGAGGAGCACAAAATGGTGGATGGCCATGCCACTGATACTCCAGTGTGATTGGCTGTGTCTCCTTGGCCACAGTGGGGCTGGCTGTGTGAAATGGAGTCCTCTGTGTGGAGCGTTGGCCCAGCCTCAGCTCTGATGCAGAAGATAATTCTGTCAGCCGAGAGAGAGAGAGAGAGAGAGAGAGACAGAGAGACAGACAGACAGACAGACAGACAGAGAGAGAGAGAGAGAGAGAGAGAGAGAGAGAGAGAGAGAGAGAGAGAGAGCAGCCAAGTGAGGTGACTATACTAAAAAGAAGGTTCAGCAGTAGACTTGGAGAAAACTCAAGCATGTCTGCCTGCTTCCACCTCGTCTCCTCACACAGCTACTTGATTTCCTGGGTTCTGACTTGTGTTATTAACTGCATTTTTCATTCGGTGCTTTCTGCATTGAGCAGACACACAGTGGCTAGAGAAAAGATCAGCTGAGATGAAAAACGTTCATTTTTGGTATTGTTAACAGAAATGAAGAGAGTGACTATGAATGGGTATTCATTATCTAACCTTCACACCCAGCAGGCTTTAGCCGAAGGATTTACCAGCCCCCTGTTTTGTTGCTTTGTGAAAATTTCAGGCTTCAAGGTCACATAACTATCTCTGAAGGCTTGTGATTAAAACGCAAATATAGGAGACGTAGGAGAGTGTAAGCGCTATAATATTGAACGGACAAGTTTTCTTTTTATGGAAAGTTTTCACCATGACAACCTGAAGACAGTAGCAAGATGGCTATTAAAGCTTGTCTCCTCTTAATCTGCTTGGTCATTATCTTCAGTGCAAAAGAGGCCAAATGTTGCTACTGAGTGCTCTCTGTTGCAGCCTTCCCCCTTTCAGGAGGAACAATCTGAGCCCTTTGCTAAACACAAAGGCTACCCTTGGAGCAAGGTTACTTGTACCATGATGGCCAGCTTCCTTTTTTTTTTTTTTACACACTATGACAGGGTGGTTGAAAGCTTCATATTTAGAGGCAGAGTCATCACATGCCTTTAGCTTGTGAAGAACATCAGAACTGCAATTTAGGTGGCCATCTTTGCAGTAAACAAAACCACACATCTCACTTCTGCTTTTTGCTGACTGTCATGACAGTCTGCAGAGGAACCGACAGGAGGGGAAGCTGCTCACTCAGGTCCGTGCTCTTAAAGTTAAACACTTCCATCTGTGTAACAAGATAGCAGCGAGCAGAGGCAGCTCCACTCAGCTGAGCAGGACAGTCAAAGACCTTGAGGAGCACAAAATGGTGGATGGCCATGCCACTGATACTCCAGTGTGATTGGCTGTGTCTCCTTGGCCACAGTGGGGCTGGCTGTGTGAAATGGAGTCCTCTGTGTGGAGCGTTGGCCCAGCCTCAGCTCTGATGCAGAAGATAATTCTGTCAGCCGAGAGAGAGAGAGAGAGAGAGAGAGACAGAGACAGACAGACAGACAGACAGAGAGAGAGAGAGAGAGAGAGAGAGAGAGACAGAGAGAGAGACAGAGAGAGAGAGAGAGCAGCCAAGTGAGGTGACTATACTAAAAAGAAGGTTCAGCAGTAGACTTGGAGAAAACTCAAGCATGTCTGCCTGCTTCCACCTCGTCTCCTCACACAGCTACTTGATTTCCTGGGTTCTGACTTGTGTTATTAACTGCATTTTTCATTCGGTGCTTTCTGCATTGAGCAGACACACAGTGGCTAGAGAAAAGATCAGCTGAGATGAAAAACGTTCATTTTTGGTATTGTTAACAGAAATGAAGAGTGACTATGAATGGGTATTCATTATCTAACCTTCACACCCAGCAGGCTTTAGCCGAAGGATTTACCAGCCCCCTGTTTTGTTGCTTTGTGAAAATTTCAGGCTTCAAGGTCACATAACTATCTCTGAAGGCTTGTGATTAAAACGCAAATATAGGAGACGTAGGAGAGTGTAAGCGCTATAATATTGAACGGACAAGTTTTCTTTTTATGGAAAGTTTTCACCATGACAACCTGAAGACAGTAGCAAGATGGCTATTAAAGCTTGTCTCCTCTTAATCTGCTTGGTCATTATCTTCAGTGCAAAAGAGGCCAAATGTTGCTACTGAGTGCTCTCTGTTGCAGCCTTCCCCCTTTCAGGAGGAACAATCTGAGCCCTTTGCTAAACACAAAGGCTACCCTTGGAGCAAGGTTACTTGTACCATGATGGCCAGCTTCCTTTTTTTTTTTTTCCCCCGCCATGCATTAGAGAGAAACATGGAATTAGCAAGTTTGATGTCTTGGACTGAGAGAGGAAATGTCTTGGTTTGCACAGAAAGGAAAATATAAAGGAGGAGAGCTAGTGCAGTGATATTAAGTATTAAAGCCTGTCTGACTGGGTGGGTGATGTTAGGTGACCATCTGTCAGAAGGAGACAGGATGACACAGGACTGTCTGACCTTGCAGTATGGAAGACCCAGACATAAAGTGTAAAATTATCTTCTCTTCCCGGGATTAGTATTGCAACTGAAAGTCATGCTAATGGCATTCCTCTCTCCCTCTTTCAGCCTCTCTGTCTTCTCTTTCTTTTTGATGTGAGGACTTTCTTGAAGGCCTCAGTCAGCAGAATACTTTGAGATCCAAAGATCAAAATACTTCAATCCTCTAGGCTCTGCTCGTTGTCCTTTTATTACTGAGGTGGCACATGTTCATACCGTGCCGTGCACTAGCTTTGATGTTGAATCAGATGATATCTCAAGCTTGGTATTGTTAACTAAACCAGCTCTGAGGGCAGTGATTGTGGGTAAACCTTCGTTCATTGATACAGTATAAAAGAATTTAGTTCTGCCTCTCCATGCCTCATTCTGAACAAGCCTGCATTCACTCAACTTAATAGGATGGTTGTAAGCCTACACAAACTTTTTCCTTTACCCAGAATCCTTCAGGGTCGCCTGGGCCTGCTGCAGTGAGGTGTTTCTTTTTTACAGCCTCTGAATGTGACACTAGTAAAGGTCAGGCTGCAGACAGATCAGCAAAGCTCGCTGGATTGCAGGGTCTGAAAGGCTCTGCACCTGTATTTACCGCTCCTTGGAGACAATCCGGGATTACTGAGCTAGTTTCACAAAAAGACACAGGTTTTCTTTCTCAATCATTCATTTAAAGTAACCAGTAAAAGAAAGTTAAGCACAAAAGGCAACTATTTGTATTCCCTCTCTGCTAAGAATGGGTAAACATTTCAGTTGCGTAAGTCTGCACATACCTCATTAATTCTTGGTTGTAAGAGTTTTGAGTTCAATTAGTTGCATTGAAAATCATAAAGTGAGCTAATCTTGTACAAGTTAACTGAACTGATTCAAATTAGATTGAGAATTCCTAGATTTCCAAGGAAGTTTCAAAGGAAGCAATGCAAAATTTTTATGATGTTACTTTCCAAAGTCTAAAATTAGCAAACGTAAAGAAAATTTTTGCATTTTTCCTGCAACACAGTGAAGAAAAACTTAGACATAGAGGAATTATGGTAACAGCTGGACAATTTCTAGATCAGGTCATCCTCCCGTGATGGATGCTCCTGTATTGAGGAAGCACTAAAGGAAAAACTACCAAGAGGCCAACAGAAAGCTAAAAATAACCGAAGGACTATACCTGCGTAGGAGGGTCAATTCACAACCCTCACTTAGCAAGAATTATCTGTGCACTACATACATCTAAGCTGAGTGGTAGGTTACAAAGCAGTTTCAGATTCATTGTTGTTAAAGAGTTTCTGTTAGCAAAACTGAAAGGGAAAATGCGTTTGAAGTCATTTTTGTACTGAAAATTAAAAAAAACTTATCAAATCAATACAAAATATAAGATTAAAGTTTAATTCATTAAACCTTCATTCTAAAGGGGTACATAGCTTTTAAAGGCTTGGAGGGAGAATTTATGTCCTGCCACCAAAAGTGCAACCAGTGTAGTTGGGTAGAGCAGTACTACATCATGGGCAGATTTTCCTTTAACCCCATGTAAAACAGTCCTAAATAACTTTTGCAGAACCGTGGCAACTGAGGCAACACGTGGCAATTATGAGATAATGGTAAATTGTAAAATGTACAGTGGCTTCAGAAAGTATTCAGGCCAGATCACTTTTTAGCAAACTATTTTGTGTGGTAGATTTATTTATAAATTGAAAAAATTGTAATCCAATCCATAATGACAAATTGAAAACTTGTTTTTAGAAATTTTTACTAATTTATTAGTATTAGTATTCAGACCCTTTGCTGTGACACATTTGTTTAGAACTGCTTTGGAGTCAACCTGCGGCAAACTGATTTAATTGGAAATAGTTTTGAAAGGCACACAGTGGTGTATATAAGGTCCCACAATTCACACCGCACGTCAGGGCAAAACGAAGCTATGAGGTTCCAGGAACTCCCTGCAAACCTCCACGATAAAAATGTGGCGGGGCATAGATCAGGACACAGGTATCAAACCATTTCCCAAGCTTTGAATGTTCACAAGGAGCAGGGAACACAGAAAAGTCGGGAACTGCCAGGACTCTTCCCAACGGTTGCTCAAACAGAGCTTCAGAAGTCTTCGGCAGAGATGGGAGAATTAGCCGGAAGGATGGCCATCTCAGCAGCACTCCACTTCTCAGTGGCAGGGGCAGGGAGACTGGTCAGATCTGAGGGATTGACGCAAGAAGCCAAAAACAAAGATGTCCTTGAAGAAAACCTGCTCCAGAGAGCATGTGACCTGAGACCGGGGCGACGGTTCACCTCCCTGCATGACGACGACTGTGTGACCCAAAGCACACAGCCAGGACAACACTGGAGTGATCTCAGGACAAGTCTCTGATTGTTCTTGAGTGGCCCAGCCAAAGCCCAGACTTCAACCCCGTAGAGCATCAGTGGAGAGACCTGAAGATGGAAGTTCAGACGCTTCCGATCCAATCTGATCGAGATTGAGAGGCTCTGCCAGATAGAACAGGATAAACCGCCGAAATCCAGGTGTGCAAAGCTTGTAGGGACTTGTCCAAGAAGACTCGTAGCTGTAATTGTTGCTAAAAGAGCTTCTGCAATGTACTGAATTAAGGGTCTGAATACTTTTTTTAAATGACAGTTTGTTTTTTTTTTGTAAATGTGCAAAAAATTCTAAAAACATTTTCACTTTGTCATAATGGGTTATTAAGTGTAGACAGAATGGGCAAAAATGGAAATATTGTTCATTTACAATTAAATCTACAACACAATATAATGCCTACAAGGGGACGGGGTCTGAATACTTAATGCGGCCACATCACTTTAACAGTAGCACAAGTAGAGAGGTCAGAGATCTGGCTCAATAAAGACAGTTGCAGAGCAGTATCACTGCAAAGTTTCCTAAAATTAGCCACCATGAGCTTCTGGTCATTCCAGAGCAAGTGAGGCTGTGGCAGCAAAACCCCAGATTTTATTGCACTGAGCGAGGGCATTTGATTGCTTATGAATTCAACTTTCAAGTTGCAAGATGAAAAAGTTGTGTTTTTCTCTGGTTAAAAAATTTACATAACGTTGCTTTAATGCAGTGTTTTGCCTTTGCATCAGATATTTCGGACGGACTTGGGGGGTTGTCATGAAGGAGTGCTAGAAGAACGTTTCTGGTCAAGGCCTTTAGCTGGTTAATGGTTGACCTACTTTTTTGAATGACATATGCTTCCTGAAACAGATTTGTTGTCAGCTTAACAACAGCATTTTTAGTCAGGTGGTTGATATTATCTCCTGAAAATGTTGATGATTTTGTTCCCTCTTGAAGATGTTTTTGACTCTTGTTCTGGCCACAGTTGGTTGAATCATTATGAGAATTATATGGCCTCAGCCTTTACCATAATGAGGATCCCAACGTGTGGTTGCATAGCTAGTGTTTTATCTTAGAGTAAGATCAGTAATCATAATCTTATCTACCCTTTTATTCATCATTTTGATCTCAGAGAATAAAAACTAAAACAGAATCTAAAAATATCATCAGAGTTGGAAAGTACCTTAATTCTGGGTTTAATTTAGGCTTAATTAAACCATAATCAGAATACTGTAAATCGTAAATGTATGTCAGTGATCTACAGGCTGATGTCTGATGGCGTCGTTGTTTTTCCACCTCTATTTGGTCACTTTTTTTTCTTTTTTTTTTTTTTGTTGTCCTTAATGCCATTCCCATCCCTTTCATTCCATTCTAGCAGATGTCTGAAGAATGTTATGACAAAATGTTCATACTGAACATTATTGATTCCCTGCATCTCCTCTGAAGAGGGCTGGTCCATTGATCGGCCAGGTGGGATCGATGTCTCATCTCGGTGTATTCAGTCTTCCTCAAATGAGCAGCGCCATGTGATCATTTTAGGAAGCTCTCTGCCCTGATCACAGGCGGGGAGGGGGGAGGTTTATTGTCCAGCTCACCGTTGTTGTTATCGCATGGGGGCTGCAACACAGTTGCGGTGAAACAGATATGCTCATCAAGACTAACGGATATCAGTCTTTCACCTGTAGGTGGTTAGATTCCAGTATTGTAAATTAATTCCAGTCTTGGTATTACCGTCCAAAGTGATAGTGGCCCCTCACACGATAGCAAAAATAGTACCATCGTGCATTTTTCATCATATATAAGGTTAATTTTTGAATTTCCTGGAATTATTCTTTCATTATGACAAGGAGGTGTGTACAGGATGCTATAAAAATCCATCTGATAACTGTCAAAACAGTTCACTTATAGCACAGAATTAGTAAAAACACACTTTGGGCCGTGCGAAACTGTGATAAGCATCTGTTACCATATTTTGACCTTTGATAGACTTAATGGAAAATCGATGAATCAAGAAAATTAAACGATTAACTGCTAACGAAACGGATCAACCGTTTCAACCCCTCCTGTGTGAATTGCCTTTTTTTTTATTTCCTTTTCACTCATTCCTTCTCCTCACTGTTGATCAGTGCCTGAGTTCTCCATGTTGCATGGAGACCCTGTTTACTGTAAACCTCGGTGCCTTCTTTGCACCAGGAAACCTGATGGTGTAAGCGGACACAGTGTTAGTGTAAAATAAGTTTAAACCAATCCGCTTTTCATGAACATCTATTTAAAATAAAAAAAATAAAAAAACAATTGACATTAGAGATACATAGAACCTATATTTACATGCTAACTAACTAGGACTGTCCCAAATACCATTATTAGGGCTTCAGAGATGCAGTGAGAATTACCAGAAGTAACATTGGCCATAATAGAAAAATATAACTCTAGCAGTTGCAAGATGACTAAGCTGTTAGTTAGTGACTGTCACTTTTCAAGTGCCAGACTCGTAGACCTGTGATATGCCACTTTCCTTTGGCATATCTGGCTCTCGACTTCTCAGATTTGGATGTTATTCAAGGTGCCTAACTGTTTTCAACATCTCACCATCATTGTTGCAGCTTGTAAGCCTGTTATGTGGTCACATGACACTGTCCCAGTGTCACTGCTGGTAAACGCTAGATGAGAGCTTTAATACACCAACATATCACTGAGATTAAATGTGCTTTAATTACTAATAATAATGTTTAATGACGAACAATTAAATAATGTTAGATTACTATTTCTTATTTCCTGCCCTATTTGGAATTTTTGCAGTAATCTATATATGATAATGACAATGATTAAATAACGTGAAGCATTCAAGTAATGATTTGGATGTCGGTTACCGTGGCAATGGCACTAGCTTCGAGGCTCGGAGGCATTTGGGTCAGCCCAATTACCAACATAATACTAGACCCATATGCAGCGTTGTGGTCGTATCTGTCAATATGTTATTCTTTAGTGAAAAGATGAGGCAGCCGCTCAGTATTGGACTATGAAGGTCAGTCAGGTCGGACCAGCTTTTCTCTTTTGAACCAGTGTTGTTATCTGCTACAGTGCCGACAGATAAAAGCCAACTGTGAGCCAACAAGTGTGTAAGCTGCATGCTGCAAACCGGGCGCTGTTATTTTGTCCGGCTTGCATTTGAGGGCACCATTACTAATCTGAACCGAAATAACATCCAAAGCGTGTATTAAAAAAAAAAAAAAAAATTCTTGGGAGACCCTTTTTTAGGGAATAATGCTCTGTGGCATATTAAGTCACCGTTGCTTTAATGTGTGGTTCTGAGACATTTCAGGTGAGGCTAAGCCGTGAAAAATCCAAGACAAGTTGATGCCGGAGCTCTGCAGTGGGTGTATCCGGGTTGGTGATGGTGCTCGGTGACTGTGTGTGTGCGTGTGTGTGTGTGTGTGCGTGTGTGCGTGTGTGTGTGTGTGTGTGTGTGTGTGTGTGTGTGTGTGTGTGTGTGTGTGTGTGTGTGTGTGTGTGTGTGTGTGTGTGTGTGTATAATCTCTCTTGAGTGAATGTTTTTTTGTGTATGGCAGTGAATTTAGGTATGTTAGCCAATATTACAAATGTCTGTTATGCTTCCTTGTTACCCTTTGGCGGTGGTTTCGGGGCCTGTAGCAGACCTATGTCTGTTTACCACAAATATTACCGTGGGAATGAGCTTACAATTATATCATAAACGTGTCCTGTTCTGAAAACACTGTTAACAACCTCATCTTATTTGAATTTCTTTTTATTATTCTATTGTATTTAAACCTTCAATAACTGATCCTTTGCGTATGAAACAGGCTGTGAGCAAAACACTGACACATCGTCAAACCTGTTAGCAAACACTCACCCATTTGCAGCATTAATATTACTTAGACCACCTGAATTGTAAGTAAAATATTTGCTCTCTGTATCTCTGATTTTGGTCTCTACCAACTCCCGAGGGAAACATCTGGCTCTTTAGCCGCTAAATGCTATGTTCACAATGCCACGATGTTCACTAGCTCATTGCTAATTATGTCCGTGTGCTGAAATTTTGTAATTATCCACAGTTATGGGTTTTGAAATAATAGTTTATTAAAAAAAATACAAAATGCACTTGTCTAGCCAGTTTTGATTGTGTTATAAAGATTTGTGCCCAATATAGTTAGTATCCTGTCAGGTTTTGCCTCTCATATCGTCATCTATGAACATATTTAGCTCTTCTTTCAGCATGTTGGAATTTATGCAGTTTTAATCACAATGTGAAGATTACAAATGTTTCTCAAAAATAACAACGCAGTTGGCACAATGTCAAAATGGAAAACGTTAGTGCTGTAGCCCTAAGTAGACAGCAGAAATATTTCTTGTGATAAATGCTGCACATAACAGAAACTCTTAAAAATGCTCAACAGTTTTATCAGTGAAAGAGTGCAAAACTGTGTTAATGCACTGTGTAAATTTTCTTTCATGAACATAAAGAATCGAAAAAACATAAATTGGCATTGGCAAAAGTTTGGGCACAAACATCAGTCAGTACTTCGTAACCCCCCTGTTATAGAAACCAGCCTCTCCTCAGTTTCACTTTCTTGACTGACTATATTAGATTTGCATCCAGAATTTGCTGATATTCTATGGAAACCATTCTTTCCCCTGTATGTGAGATGTTCCCTGTACCAATGGCTTCCACACAACCCCAAAGTATAGTATTTCCATCCCCAGGTTTAACAGTTGGCGAGGTTTTCTTTTCATCAGCTGCTGCTCCTTTTTTTGAGCTCCTTTTTTTCACAATCCCACCTTTTATTGTGCGCTAAGAGCTCAATTTTAGCTTCATCTGTCCACAGCACTTGTTTCCAAAATGACTCCGGCTTATCCAGATGTTGTTTTGCAGACTGCAGACTTTGACCTTTGTGATGCGGTCACAGGTAAAGTTTTCCACCGAGGAATCTTCCGCGTGGACTCTGTTTGTGTATCAACACTGCTCAGTGGAATGGTGAACCAACGCTCCTGTTTCAGTTAAGCCTTCTAGCTGGTCCTTTGCAGTCATATGGGGGTTTTGCTTGGCCTT
Source organism: Istiophorus platypterus (assembly GCA_016859345.1). Lineage (NCBI taxonomy): Eukaryota > Metazoa > Chordata > Actinopteri > Istiophoriformes > Istiophoridae > Istiophorus > Istiophorus platypterus. The sequence continues at coordinate 8,677,095 of CM029128.1, read as the reverse complement.
TCTGCTCAGCAGACGCTCAGTTTTATCTGAAAGTTTTCATCGTCGTCCACAGTTCCCCTTAAGTGCTTTTTCTTAAGGATATTTTGGACAGTGAAAATTTCATGCTTTGATATCATTTTATTGTCTTGCCGGCTTTTCAGGCATCATTTGCAGTGGCTTCAGAAAAATTTCAGAACACATAATATTTTTACAAATTTTGCCAAAAATCTGTAGAAGCCCCCTTTGGAAGCAATTACAGCTCTGGGTCTTCTTGGGCAAGTCCCTACAAGCTTAGCACCCCGGGGCAGTTTATCCCACTCTTTTTGGCCAGTCTCTCCAGAGAGAGAGGGGTTTAAGTCTGGGATTTGGCTGGGCCACACTTGGGCTGGGCTGCATGCTTCTGGTCATTGTTGTGCTGAAAGGTGAACCGTGGCCCCAGTCTCAGGTCGTGTGCTCTCTGGAGCAGGTTTCCTTCAGGGACGTCTTTATGTTAGGCTGCTTTCATTCTTCCTTTAGTTCTGACCAGTCACCCTGCCCCTGCCACTGAGAAGCCCCCTCCCCAACAACTGCATTATTCTTCCACCACTATGCTTCACCATAGGAATGGTGTTAGCCATGCGATGGGCAGTGCCTGGCGTTCCCCAGGATCAGTGTTCACCGGTCTGTTCAGTTTTTCACAGGTGGACTCAAGTCGAGGTCTAGATACATCTTATGGGAAAATTAAAGCAAATACGATGGATCTGACCATAATTTGAAAGGGGCCACAGTAAAGAGTCTGACTATATTGGTAATTAAGAGATTCAGTCTTTGATTTTTTAATTTTAAATAAGTGAAAATTTCTAAAAACAGGTTTCTACTTTGTCCTCATGGGTTATTAAGTGGAGACTGGTGGGCAGAGATGGATTTTTTCTTTCGATTTAGAAATAGTATACAAAAAATGTGAAAAAAAAAGTGTGCAAAGGGTATAGGGGTCTGAATATTTTGAATACGTCAGTTTTCAGATCCTCAGTCAGTTTCTCTTTTAAGTTAATGAAATAAAAAGGCTCATTTTTTATATATGTCTGCTACAGGGATTGTGTTTGCTTCTTTTCAAATCAAAAGTCAATAAAATCTGTACAGTAATTTGCCCGGACTTTTGCACACACTTATATCAAAATCGTTGCTGATTATTTTTTTGTATTGATCAACTTATCCATCAATGGACTAATCATTTCTGTCTAACTAGATTAAGATCATCATAAATACTTTTTATCCTGAACTGTCCATCACCACATTAGACACCAAAGGAGTCTGCCAAGTGAAATATTTAATAAATAAAACGTCCGCATCCGTTTATGTCATTAGGGGCATTTCATTTTACTGATTTTCTGCAAGATGACCATGAAATGTCCGCTGTCAGTCTACAATAAGCGATAATATTCTAACTAATAATAATAATAATAATATTACAGCTCAGATGTTTGTCAAACCACTATAGCATTATCTTTTTGACCGGCTAAATCATACACCTAATCATGCAGACACCAGGTACAGGATGAGCCAAAAAAAAAAAAAAAAAAAGTTTGACTTCGAAACCAAAGTTTACTTCAGTTTGTATCTGGTTAAGTGAATGATTAAAGGTTTGGTGCCAAAACAAATGTTTCTTGCTGCCGCTTGACCTGGCCCGGAATTCAATCAGTAGAATGATTGAGCCTTTAGATACAAAGCTTTTGAGGGGTTTGCCATCCTGTGATAAAGGAAGTTATTGCATAGGTTTTTAAGAAATTGAAATGAGAAATAATCAGGAGCAATGTGACAAATAATAGAAAATAAATAATTAAGAAAACATATAGTGTTTCCTAAGGGGTTTCACTATATGTCATCCATTCATAAAATACTTGCTTCATTACGGATGTATACTTCCTTCACTAAGGAAGTAATTTTAAATTTTTCAATGAAAATTACAACTTACCTTTTAAGAACCTTTACCTACCTGTTATCACCAATTAATAAATAGTGTATGCTACCAAAATATTAACATTATAATAATAATTATACTGAAAGGGAAAACACATTTAAAAATTGGTGTTGATACTTTCTGTAAATCAATTTTTTCTCTTTGTAGGACTCATTAGGACTCTTTGTAGGAGTCATGTTGGCAAATTTGAAACATTCAGGAAAAGCAGGATGTGTGGAAAAATGTTTACTAAACTTAAAATAAAGAGGAAGAGGACAAAGCTGAGTGACCTGGCTTTGCACACAGCATGGGAAGGACAATATCCCAGTAAGAGAGCAAATGTAACAACAAATAACCATCCGCTAGTTAGAATTAATTTGAACATCAATATTTATTGTATGTTTAAAAGACAAAATAAGAAAAATGTCTGAGTTACCTGATTGCTTTTTTATTTCATCTCCTTTAATTTGAGAAATTGATAGCGAACTGAATATCTCTGGGTTTTAGACAATGAAAATATGATCTGCGGATTCATTGAAAAAAAGGAAAGATTTCTTAGTTGCAGCCCTGCTTCAGTGTACATGTCATGGCTACAGCTACTTCACAGTAAAAGCCTGTAATTACCACCTGTATAGATCTAACTCAGGTTCTCAGTTCATTCAATTTTTCAACAAATACAGTATCTCATACCATAAGCTCTTTATTGTCTTTAGGATAGATTTCTCTCAAACATGTTATTGTAAAAGTTAAGCGATAATGCCTTATCGCCTTATACCCTCCAGTATACTCTTTTATTGTGGTATCCTGTCACAAGTTGGCATATTTAATAGCAGACAGTACCCAAAGTGAAATTATGTGTCCAGACGTCAGGTGCATATTATTACTTTGAGGGGAAACGTTGGGGTGGGGAATAGTGTGAAAAAGGGGCACTGATTTTTGGCACCGATGTGACTATTGTGCCTGTAAAAACTGCCAGATCACAGAGTCTGAAGTTTTTTTACACAGGGAGTCAGTGTGCCAGCTAGCGAGAGCAGCTGGTTATGAACCTGTTTGCTTTGGCAAATGTCTTGTCCCTTGCGATTGATTTGATGATAAAATAACCAGCCTGAATCCATGTAAACTAACCTCACTGGCACCAACCTTGTTACCAGTGAGGTGTACTGGTTCCCAGATCTAATATTCGATTCTAAAGCCGGCTTTTGCTCTTCTGGATATTACCTTCTAAAGTTTATAGCTGTAGTGAGATCTGATTTGCATTGTCAGTGGCATGTTTTTGTCTTTCAAGACATGAGTAATAATCTAATATTCACAAGTTTTACGTTCTTTTTTTCATTTTGATCCATTTTAAACGACCAGAACTGTTGAATTGTTTCATCCGTTCTCTTTTTATTTTATGGGCCGTTCTTGATAAATATGATCATCATTTGGGCTTAATATTGAGATAGCGGCTCTGCTGAATTTTGAAACCTCTCCTGTCTGGTTTTATCATAGATTTGCTGCTTTATAATGTGTCTATTTGTTATGCTAAAGTTCAGCTAGATTATGGCTATACACCTACATGATCCATGAAAGTTTGTCTCTTGTAGCACCACTAACATCTGTGCAGAGCAGGTGAACATATAAATAAAAGTATATGTCACTTTTTCATGCTTTTTTTCCTTCTTTTTTTGAGTTGGTTTTATAAGGGTGCTGAAAAAACTCATAGTTTGTGGCATTTCGGCGTTGGCCTGCATGACGATTATGCACTTGTTTGGTATTTGTCCATGAGCAACTGTGAAGCACACTATCAGATCCAGTGTGTTGAGGTTCTATGGGGTTGCTGACATCAGAGGATAGAAGTAGCCATCTTGATCTCCAGCTCTCTATCTCCCGTTTGATGCAGTGTTTTCGGCTCATCTGCAGGCACAATGAGATCTTTCTCTGCCGTCTTTTTGCTCTCCTCTGAGTGAACCCGGGTGAACACAGTGGGCTAAAGAGATGAGAAGTTGAAGTATTATACAGTTACCATCTCGCTCCTTTCCCTCTCTCTCTCTCTAATAACTTTCGTGAAACTAAAAATGTATTGATTTTTCTTTGATGCTGTCGTTCTCATCTCGGCAAAAATCAATTTCCATGGCTCTGGCTACCTGCTGATATTGCCGCTGTATTTTTCCTTTTAAAAGCAGGCTGTCATTTTCAATCAATGGGTCATTAATTATTGAAGCTGCGCAGGTTGACAAGCTGCATGTCCTGTCTCGTTTGCCAGATAAATTATCTGTGGCCAGGATGCCGGCCATATAATAATGTAAACGCATCCGTGGAATCTTTGTCTCCCCGACGGCATGAGATGATAGCACTAAGCTACAGTTAAGGACAAAACCACTGTACTCCTAATCAGCTTAATGCTGGCTTATTCAAAGGCCCTCTTTCAGACAGAGCAGCTGCTGTCAGCCAGTTTGAGTAGAGGGTGTGACTGCTGGCAGAGCTCACCGATGCGGAGAGACCGGTTGGTGATTAACAAATGTCAGTAGACTTTGGAATCCAGGGAGCCCAGTCTGATGGCTTTGTCCTCTGTTGCTCACCACTGAAGGTCTTCCAGGTGGCTCCGTCATGCTCTCTCGCTGCCTCCCTGCTCCTCCCACCCTTCCCCTTCAGGCCTGCTCTACCCTCCTGCTCCTCTCTTTGCCCCCCCCTCTCCCGTCTTCTCCTCAGGGCTCAGGGTTGCAGGGCTCTGAGATAAAGAAGTTCAGACATGCCTCACATTTTTAGACCCCCTTGTGGAAAGCAGTTGGCAGCTCCTACAAAACACATTTGCTGTATTTCTCTTTGCAAAGTGTTGGTGCATGCCGCTGCTTCTGACCTATTCTGTCCTTCCTTGGAACGGGGACTGCTAGCGTTTCTCGGAAAAAAAAAAAAACTCTCCCGATTTGAGATAATGTCCCTGAGAAATGAAAGGACGAGGAAGTGTCCGGCTGGCAAAGAGTGTGAGATGTTTTCAGCCAAGCGGTGTGGGCAGAGGGCTTGGGTACGGTGCTGTACATCTGGCAGATAGATTTCTGTCAGCAGCTCTCCAGTGACAGGCTGCCCTGCCTTTGAGGAGGAGGATCAGATCTGTGGGTCCATGTTGTGTGCTGGCTGAACACCTAAGCGCACATAGTCAGCTCCTAAAATGGCTGCCCCTTGAAGCTCAGCTCAGAGGAGGATCTGAGCTGCTCAGTCGCTGCCTGTTAGAGCCCCAGCTGACTAGATGAAAGCAGTTACACAATCTCACCCATTAACTTGGTGTGGCGCAGGGGCTGACTGGCTGAAAAGAAAGAGCCAACTCTAAGGCAGATGGTGGTTGTGTAGGAGGCTTTTTTTTTTTTCCCCCTTCCCCGGGCATTCCTCTCCCCTCCTTCTCCGAAAGGATTCTCTTGATATCCATGTCAAGGAACCTGGCATTAGGAGGCAACTTTGTTCAAAACTGCCGTGAACTGCCAAGAGAGCAGGGTGGGGCCCCGTGGTGAGGCTGTAACCTGACCCTGAACAACAATGGATCCCCTGGTTGCTCCGGGACATACTGGCGGCTTGGCCGGCTCACATGGAGCTTTCCACTGACTGGCCAGTTGGGTGTGGGAAGCAGGGCGGGATTCCCAACTGTCTCTGGCTGGATCATACTTGAAGTTCCTGGATTTCAGTATTTAGAGCATTTCACTGAATTCCATGGAGGTATTTAAGCTACAATTCACTGGTATCTTTGATACAATCAAAGCTGACTTTGTAACACGATATCCAGTATGTATTTTCTCTTAGTTTTCAGTCTTGCATAGTTTGTCTCATTGGTTTTTCTTGTCGAAAAAATACCCCAGAACTGGCAAATATTTCCTCGTCTACATTACGACTTAAACAAGTAAAAAGAAGTAATAATTTACTCTTAGCTACACGCTTTCAAGTATTGGCGGAGGCAAGGAGCAGGCTGCTGAGGTCAGTTCAGCTCACTTTTTCGTGACTCAACTCCCCCGGGTTTTTGTCATTTTTTAAAAAAAGTTGTAGTCTTCAGCCACCGCTGCCACTGACTCGAGTGACATCACTTGAGGCGGTCTATTAGACCGTGTACAGCTCCCTCTGGGGCCACACGAGGCTTTATACAACTTTGTTCGCATGTGCAATGGTACCACCCAAGACCCGTGAAGAGACTGTGATGTGTGAAATAAATGCAGTTTCACACATAGTGTGGATTGGCCATGCCAGCCTATGCGTCACATTTACTTTGTCTTTTTGTTTGTTCAATTGATTGGTCTAAATTATATAATATTGAATAATAATTACATAATTTCATTTACTGCTTTTTTTGTTGTTGTTGTTGTTGTTGAGCTTCCTATGTAAACAACACCAGCCTGAAACAGTAAAGTTGTGTTCTCTATTTAGCTTAATGCCCGGAAGACAAACACATTGTGATTGCTACTCATGCTGACTCGTGCTGCAGTTATACGAATGAAACTTGATTGGAATGATTACTTGGAATAAAGCAGGAAGCTCAGAGATGCAGTGTTTTAGCTGTTCAAAAATCAGTGTATACCTTTATGAAATGGTTACAGTGTTCATAAAATAAAACCTGCGACAAAAAAAGCAATAATTTATTGATAACAGATAATTATTCTTCCGCCAAGTTACGTGGTTCTTCAGCGACATTTAGCAGAGTGATTGCCAAGCACCAAACAGACACAGTGGAAAGCATGCTTAGAGACTGAGGTCATTATTAACATTTATCTGGATATCCTCATTAATTGTGCAATTGCTAAAGTAGTGTTCAATTATGTTAGCACGCCTCTCCACTGATACAGGAGTGTTTGACTTTGGACAGCAGCATTTTGATTGCTGCTGTGCCAGAAGCAAAGGTACTGCTCCAGCATCTTCTCTCGTAGTTTGGGAGTCAGTAAGATTGCATGGACCATTTGCAATTATGCCACCATCAGTAGGGTGGTAATACTGTTGCAATGCATGGCAGGTGTGTGTTTATGGAGGGATTTACAACAGCTTAACCAGTTATAATCGAGGAATCGAAATATCCATTTTATTATATAATTAAGAGATGTAAATTACGCTAAGTGTATATTATGATAGTGTTATACAATGAAGCATAGCTACACCTTTTTATCATTTATCTCCTTGTCATTATCATAAAATTGTTTTTCCTTTGTGTAATTATCATAGCCATTAATGAAACATTTAGTCCTTGACGAAAGGATACAAAAATATAGGCTTCTAATAAAGAAACAGTACTTAGAAAAATGTCTCTCAGCTTTGAGCAAGTTGTACATTTTAGTTTGGAAAGTTTTTGCTGCCAAATTTAATAATAAGTTACATGTAATTTAATTTAGTGAAAGTAGTCTTCCTGGGTTGCTACATGTCATCCTCTCCTTTGTTTCACCTGCAAACAATGGCCAAGAAGTGTTTTCACACGCAAACAGAAGTTGTTGCACCCGGGCTCAAGTCGTGATTGTTCTTAACACTTACAAAAGGAAACTGACATGTGGTGTAAACAAAGTGTCTGTTGGTGTGTGTGTCTGTGGGTATGAGGATGGCCTGAACTAAGCGAGGTTTCAGTTGATGAAAGTGACTATGGTGTTCATGAAACCACACTGAAACGTAGCTAGTGGTTAAGGGGTGTAATCACCCTGATATATGAAAACATCCTGAGGGACCACTGCTTGTACTACTTGGTGCCAGTTATATCTCTGCATCCATGCAGAGCTGACATCTATACCATTAAAGCTCTTCCATATTTGTTGCACCTTGCAAAGGGTTATGCATTCTTTTCCATTTGCTTTGGATATCAGCAGTGTCAGTATGGAAGGCTTGGTATATAATTTCAGCTTTGTAAAACTCAGAATGTACAGTTCTTGTTGAGAGTTGGTCAGAGAGGTGTCGATTCTCTTCTGTGGTAACATAAGTATTTAGTTAAGTGGCCAGTTATTGACTCTCCTTTGGCTGGTCTATTTTTTTTATTGATGCAGTTTGTTCATATTTAACAGGCAGTTTTGAGGCACCTGCAGTGTTGACTGTTTTAATCTCTTTGAGTTTTTTTTCTTTTAGTGAAAACTGTGAAACTTTATAATTATACTTACAGTATAATTGTTCTTCATACACCAGTAATATGACTCATTTTTACAGGTGCATTTAAAAGTTACATTAGGTTTTTATGTGATGTTGAGGTTTAATGTTCAAAACATCTCCAGCACAGTATCTAATGTTTTTTCCTCCAAAAGAATGGTGTTTACCACAGTGTGTGTCTTAGGCAAACACAGTCCGTTTTCAGACTCTCTATTTTTGACTGATTTATTTGTCTTTCTGTTCATGGGATGTAAAAAAATCCAATTGATTGGTTTTTTTTTCTAAATCAAGGCTTTAAACTATGCCCTTTAGCTACAGTGTTAACTATGAATACTATTTGCAATATTTTTCGAGATGAAATAATTGATTAGAAAGCCATGATGAAAGAGTTGTGAAATGATGGCCACGTCATCAGCTTACATTTTTCTGGCCGAGTCCGAACAGCAGAGAAGCCCAAAGACATAAAGCCTTCATCTCTCAGTTGATTCATTCAATCTTATTTCAGAACAGTTGATACAATCTGATGGAATACTCTGCTCTAAATACTGAGCTGTGGAGCTGCTCTCCAGCTGTTGCTTATCCCAAGGTAATAAAAATGGGACAAATCAGCCCATAATCCCTCTTCAGTCCCTCCATTGTTCTTGGAATGATGCTATGGTAAAAAATGGGACCTTCTTAGTATTCTGAGTAACATCAGCATCTGCTGAATTCTCCTCTTTGTCATGTTTTGTGGGGCTTTCTATCAGAGTTTGTGGAAGGCTCCAGTCATTTTAGAGTTTGGAAATCATTTTTATATGGATTCATGACACTTAATCCATATGCCGTTGTCATCATAATGAGACAACAGGAAATTTGTAGCAGTTCTGCATAAATACACAAATGTATCTTCTTTGTTCAGTTTTTAAAAATATTTCCAAAACTTTTTTCAGTTACAATACTATTAAGTAACACTTTCGATAGTCAATACTTCTAAATTTGCATCGTCGGTTCGGGATGTTTTTCAGTGACATATCTGATTTAGACTTTAAGGGATACATCATAAGAATTTCAGCATTTCCGTATCTCAACCCCAGCTTGTAGTCTACCATTTTATCCTTCTCGGCCATTCCTTGGCATGAAAGTAATCATGAAAAATAACTGCAAATTATATTTTGTCTGTCCCCATTCAAATTCCAATTTTATCCAAAAAAAAAAAAGGGTTTTGACCCAAGAATGCAAAATTGGAAGAAATGTGCCTTTTGAAACACAGCCTTTCAAATGCAGCCTGAAGAGGCTATATCTATATCTAACAAATGAGGCTCTGTTTCAAAAGGATATTGTTTGAACACGAAATATCATAATAATAAACATTTGTAAGTATTAAATTGTTTTTACTGGCACTTATCTTACTACATGTGTGGGAAAAGTGTGCGCTTGTTTATTGTTTGCTCACAGCAGGAATTACTACTGGTAATCATATGATATCATCAACAAGCCCATTTTTATTCGAGGGCATGCCCATGACACTGAATATTGAGCCCTTACAGGATATTAGCCCTGAAATGACTTCACTCCTGAGGCTTTGTGATAGTTTTGTATACACAAGTCTCCCTGCTATAGTAAAAATACTAGTATAGTGAATGGGTTTTATCCTTTCAATCCCAACCAGTTGAATTAGAAATTTATTCTACCTTCTACTCCTTGGAAAATTGTATGTCCTCATAGTTTTTCTCTCCTGTTCTCTGCAGATTACCCTGATTTTCCAGGGAGAGCTCCCTCTTTTTAGTGATGGAGGTATTGCAGTGTGATGGCTGTGACTTCCGTGCTGAGTCTTATGATGACTTGAAGACCCACATTCAGGAGGTACACACTGTTTTCCTGCAGCCTGCAGATGCAGATGAGTCTGACTCTCTGAAAGATGAGGATGAAGACGAGGAGGAAGAGGAGGAATATGAGGATAAGGATGACAAGGATTATACACCTCCTAAAGCTGGAATGAGTATGTCTACCACATTGATTCAGATTTTACGGTTAATTTGTTGGGGATTATGAAACACTTCTGTTTAAAAAAAAAACTCTAAATAGTAAGATGATCATATATTTTTACTGTGGAAGATAAACGTTAATTGAGTTGTGCCTATATTATTTAAAAATACAGCAGAAAGACTAAATGATAGCAGCAAAATGTTACTGTTTCAATATTTCTGTCTCATATACTTCCTCTTTTTTTAGGCCCCAACTCCACTGACAGTCCCAACCAAACGTCACAAAAGCAGACAGCTGAAACCCATCTGCCGTTTTACCAGTGCAAGTTCTGTGTCCGTTACTTCAGATCAAAGTCATTCTTAAGAAACCACACCAAAAAAGTGCATAATGTTGCTGAGGAAGATTCAGATGCCACTATCTCCTCACAGACAGCCAAGCAGCCCAGCTACACCGTTATAATGCACAATGACCACTCTAAAGTGTATTCCTGTCAGTATTGCACATACAAATCTCCACGCAGAGCAAGGATGATGAAACACCAACTAATGTATCATAACAAAGCTCCCTCAGAGAGTGCTGGAGATCCTTCAGGATATGCTGAGACTGCAGAGGAATCTGACTCAGCCAGCGGACCCATGAAGGGGACATTTGCCTGTGAATGGTGTGACTACCAGACTGACCAGAAGGACAGCTGGACTAATCACGTGGTGAAGGAGCACAGCGACAAGGTCAAGATAGTTTCCTGCATTGCAGAGCTGGAAGGGGAAGCGAGTGCAAGCTCACCCAAACCAGATTCTCCCGCCTCTTCTCAAAGCCTGACTAGAGCAAAGATGAGTTTTGCTGATGTTTGTGGAAAGGAGGAAGAGGCAGCAGGAAAAACATCAGAAAACACATTGGAGAAGTCGGTCCCAGAGATCACATCCTTTCAGTATGCACATATTAACGCAGTTACACCCAACAGCACAGGCACCTCAATCTTATCCAAGAGGTTTGCTTCATCCGATGTCCCCAACAGTATCATAGAGATGGATGCCAACTTACTAAATGAGGAAGACTCTAGGAGCAGCTTAGAGGATGATGATGATGATGAAGAGCTGGGCGATATAGATGATCCCAGTTACACTGGAACCCTGTCAGCAGATGCAAAGCAGCTTTTAACCGATGAGGATAATAAATTATTGGAGACTAAAGGAATCCCTTTCAGAAAGTACATGAACCGCTTTCAATGCCCCTTCTGCTCCTTCCTCACTATGCACAGACGGAGCATCTCCCGCCACATTGAAAATATTCACCTTTCTGGCAAAACCACAGTGTATAAATGTGATGAATGCCCATTCATTTGCACCAGCCCTCTTAAACTAGGCACGCACAAACAGAGCCACAATTCTTCAGACTTAGAGACCTTGGACCTAACGAGTGATAGTCCGGAACCTCAAAGCGACAGTGCTGAAGAGCCGGTTAATGGGGGTAATGTAAGCTCAAAAGTAAATGGAAAAAAGATAACCAGCACATCAAATGACCAGCAGAACCCTCATCGCTGCACACTCTGCAGCTTTTCCACTACCACTCTGAAAGGTCTGAGGGTTCACCAACAGCATAAGCATTCCTACTGTGATGACCTAGATCCCTCTGCATTTGAAAGCCAGCTGACTGAACAGCCAGATTCTGAAGTGGATGCTTCTCCAATCTTTCTACAAAAAACCCAGACCTCCATTTTAGGACTTGCCACCAAAAAGCCCCTAGTAACAGGGAAAAGAGCCAGGAAGTCCATTAATGACTTGCCTTTGGACTTGTCCTCAGTCAAAAAGAGAACTAGAATTGATGAAATTGCCAGTAACCTTCAAAGTAAGATAAGCCAAAGCCAACAGGACATGATCATAAATCTGGATGACATGGATGATGATGATGCAGGAGAAAATCACACCAGTGCTGAAAGAGAGGGCAGAAACCATGATGGCAAAAACCCAGTCTTTGCCTACAACACACAACAGCTTCATGCAAGAGATTCAATGATATCTAATGAGGGAGGCAGAATAGGTAAAAGAAAAAGCAACCCCAAGTCAAAACCTCGAAACATTCCTATATCACTGACTCTCTCGGATGATAGTGAAAACATCTCCGCCGATCCCAGTGACAGCACTGTCCAAGAAAACACTGAATATTCAGAGGAATCCGGAACTACACGTTTCTACTGTAAACACTGTGATTACCACAACAAGTCAGCTCGTAGCGTCAGCACCCATTACCAGAGGATGCACCCTTACATCAAGTTCAGCTTTAAGTACATCCTGGACCCTGAAGACCAGAGTGCGGTGTTCCGCTGCTTAGAGTGCTACATTGAGTACACAAACTACAATGATCTACACCAACACTACATGGATCATCACCCTGAAGCAAGCAATGTGCTCAACTTCAACCAACCCCACCTGTTGTACTTGTGCCGCTTTTGTTCGTATACAAGCCCCAATGTCAGGAGCCTAATGCCCCATTACCAAAGAATGCATCCCACGGTGAAAATCAACAATGCCATGATCTTCTCCAGCTATATAGTGGAGCAGCCCCACAAAACGGGAGAGTCGCAAACACTGAGGGAAATATTAAACTCTGGCCCCAAGACTTTTAACTCAGCCACATCAACGCCCAGGTCCTCCTCCAGCCCGGTGCTGAAAACTGTTTCCAGGACCCCTGAAACTAGTACTGAGGCAGACCCTCTTAAAGAAGCTATGGGTGGTAATGTTGTTGTCTATGATTGTGACGTGTGTTCCTTTGCCAGTCCCAACATGCACTCTGTTTTGGTCCACTACCAGAAGAAACACCCAGAGCAAAAGGCGTCTTATTTCCGTATACAGAAAACCATGAAGGTCATGTCGGTGGATCAGTCACAGCCTGTAGCCAACTCTTCATTTAACCTCAGCATGTCCACGCCTCCGAAACAATCAAGCGCAGCACTGTACGGAACAGATGAAGAAATGTACTACTGTAAACACTGCGTGTACAGCAACAGGTCTGTTGTTGGTGTGTTAGTCCACTATCAAAAAAGACACCCGGAAGTAAAAGTGACGGCAAAATATATCAAACATGGCGCTCCCACCCCTGGTTTGATGAAATTAATGGAAGAATTGCAAATTGCGGCTCCCAAACAATTTTTGAAGCAGTTTCAGAATAACGGCCACGATGGCTCCAACAACTCAAGCCCTAGACCGGGTAGCGGTGAGAAAAGTGAGGATGAGCTGTTCTTTTGTCAGCACTGTGATTATGGAAACCGCACGGTAAAAGGAGTGCTTATTCATTACCAGAAGAAGCACAGGGAAACCAAAGCCAATGCTGACCTCGTGCGCCGTCACACTGCAGTTGTCCGCAGTCAGCGTGAGCGTGCACAGATGGTTCAGTCGGGTGGTGTCTCCTCTGCCATTATCCCAGCCCCTCCTGAACCTGAAAATGCTACGCCCCTGCGTTCCCTTAAGTGCAGACACTGTTCCTACACATCCCCCTATGTTTATGCCCTAAAGAAGCATCTGAAGAAAGAACATCCCACTGTGAAAGCCACAGCCATGACCATTTTACACTGGGCTTACCAAGATGGCATTCTGGAGGCTGGCTACCACTGTGAATGGTGCATTTACTCCCATGCTGAACCCCAGGGCCTGCTGCTCCATTACCAAAGACGCCATCCTGAGCACAACGTGGATTACACATACATGGCCAGCAAGCTATGGGCTGGGCCAGAAACCACCCAACAACAAGGGGGCAATATGGAAACTAAACATTACAAATGCAGAGACTGTGCCTTTGAGGCCTGTACAATATGGGACATCACCAGTCACTATCAGGCAGTCCACCCCTGGGCCATCAAAGGGGATGAGTCTGTGCTTTTGGATATCATCAAAGGAAATGGCTCAGCTGAAAAGATCCCCCAGCAGCTTGCCAAAGAACATGCGTCTTTCAATTGCCAGTCTGTTGAAGATGATGGAGCATTGGTCATTGCCACCCCACCTCAAGAAAGCAATCCCCACCCTCCCCATCCACGTCTTTCCATTTCTAACAATCCTTATCAGTGTACTGTATGTCTGTCAGAGTACAACAGTCTCCATGGCCTCCTCACTCACTATGGAAAGAAGCACCCAGGCATGAAAGTAAAAGCTGCAGATTTTGCACAGGAGGCAGACATCAACCCCAGTTCTGTGTATAAATGTCGACACTGTCCATATGTAAACTCTCGCATTCACGGTGTCCTAACTCACTATCAGAAAAGACATCCATTAGTAAAAGTCACTGCAGAAGATTTTGCAGATGACATAGAGCAAATCAGTGACTTAAATGAAGGAGATGACAAGTGCAAAACTCAGAGGCAGGGCTACGGCGCATACAGATGCAAAATGTGCCCGTACACGCATGGGACGCTGGAGAAACTCAAAATTCACTACGAGAAGTATCACAATCAGTCGGCCTCTGATATGTTCACTCCCTCTCTGACAAATTTCTCTTCCAAAGACACAGAGCCAGTAGGTGAATGTAGTGCCGGTAATCTCTCAAAAGTCCAGGAGGTCAGTGACTTGGACCTTGCCCTTTCCCAGTTACCCATAAATAAGACAGAAAAACATGCTGTATTCAAGTGTCAGCTCTGCAAATATTTCTGTTCCACCAGGAAAGGCATCGCTCGCCACTACCGTATCAAGCACAACAATGTCCGTGCTCAGCCAGAGGGTAAAAACAATGTCTTCAAATGTGCTCTGTGTTCCTACACAAATCCGATACGCAAAGGCCTGGCAGCGCACTATCAGAAGCGCCACGATATTGACGCCTATTATACCCATTGCCTGGCTGCTTCCAAGACTTTAACTGAAAAGCCGAACAAAGTGATGGTAGCCCCACTATCAGAGGGGGAAAATTCAGAAATGAGCGAAGACCTGCGTTTGGCTGTCGAGAGACGAAGGTGTTCCCTTTGCGCCTTCCAGGCCTTCAGCAGGAAGAGCATTGTCTCACATTACATCAAACGCCACCCAGGTGTCTTCCCCAAGAAGCAGCACGCTAGCAAGCTCGGTCGCTACTTTACCGTTATCTATGCCAAAGAACCCGAGAAGATTGCTGCCAGTGCAATGGCCGAGGATGACAAGGAGGTGCTGGAGGTTCCGCTTGACCCCGAGCAGGACAGAGAGGTTGAATGGCTGCCGTTCAAGTGTCTAAAATGCTTCCGGTTGTCCTTCAGCACAGGCGAACTGCTCTCTATGCACTACAACGACCACCACAGCAATGACCTGAAGAGGGACTTTGTGGTTTCACCCGGCCCCGGGGATGAGGACTCCGAGTTGTACCAGTGTTCTCACTGCGAGCTGAAGTTCCTGGCTCTCCCAGTTCTGGCCAAACATCTACTGAATCACAATGAGGAGTTTCAGAAGAGGGCCATGAGGCAGGAGAGGAGGAAGCAGCTCCTGAGCAAACAGAGAGCCACGGAACTACCTGACACCAAACTTGAGAAGGTGAGTGAGGATACAAGTCTTCCTAGAGCCTTGTAAATCCAAGAATAAAAAATGTATAACTTCATTTTCCTTTGACCATCAAGGTCTCTGAGAGTATACTGCAAATCATACAGCAGTCTATCATACTAGAGGTGTTCCTTGACTCCTAGAGGTCAAACCCTCCCATGTTTATAAAAAAAAAAAAAAGAAAGAAAGAAAGCTCATAGAGACATACTCTGTCCGTGTTCATTTACCATAACATGACTTTTTGAACACAGATTTGTTGCAGATGTATGCTAAGTAGTTCAATTCTGCCAAAACTGACATGAAACAATTAAAGAAATAATTAAGGATTTCAATTTGCCTCTTCAGTGTCACCAGGAATATATATGACAGTGGATGATAATGAGGTGTGATAATTAGCTTCATAATTAGTTCATCAAAAAATACCATTAATCTCAATTAATGTAAATTTGAGAACAGTGGAAGTCTGTAATATCATGGAGATAAGGCAAATCTCATAGAGAGGAGATAGTGGTCTCTTCTGACTGTGGCAAATACATCAGCTGGTTTAAAATTCATAGGCATTAATGGCACTAGATGACTTACAAAAGTTCTTCACCTTAAAAGGTTGAATAATATCATTGAAGAAAGAAGTCTTTATCACAAATCACTTTCAAATACAATTTAAAGGGCTGTCCAAAAAAAAGAAAAAGAAAAACAATAACTGTGACTTACAAGGTTCTTTTTGTACTTTTTCTTTTCTGAACAGGAAAGTCCTGTAAATAAAACCCCCATAGGATTCAGGTGTAACTTCTGCATAGAGGTGCACCCCACCCTCCGAGCCATCTGCAACCACCTTAGGAAGCACGTCCAGTATGGAGAGGTCAAAGAGGGACATGTCAAGGTGAATGGAGCTGGATTTTGTCTTAAATTTCTTTGTAGGTGTTACTGTAAAATATTTGTCTTATATCAGTTGTTGGACTTGCTGAATCAAGTCTAGAATATTTTCATATTAACCATCCACATGTCAATGTCAAAATGTACTTATACAAAATGAGACTGAATTAAAAAATGTAAATATTTTTTGTTACAAACACAAATTAATATTGTAGTTTATTTATAGAAAAATTAAAGACGTATTTCATTTGAAAACACGTGTTTTATGTATAATGCAATATGCCGTTTATTTGTCTGTAAAACGTAGCAAAGCAATAATACCTTGAATGATAACAGGCTTTTTTGGAAACACTATTTTGCGTACTTGCTCAGAGTAATAATTGAAGGTTCTGGTAAGTGGGTTTCGATCTCTTCAGCTTGACTTAAACTAGCTGTTCCCACTGTTTCCACTCTTAGTTTTAAGCTAAGATAACCAGCTGTTTGCTGTAGCTTAATATTTAGCATACAGGCATGAGAGCAGTATATATCTTCCCATCTTAACTGGGCAATAAAAGTGAATAAGCATATTTCCAAAAATGTCAACCTAATTCTTTATTAAGTCATGTTGTAGCTTCTTCAGAGATCAACCAAATGTACAGTATGCATTATTTACTCCTACTTCAGCATTAACAACACTTGAAAGCCCCACTTTGTCTGTCCTCAGTGTTTCTCTATTACAATCTCACTCCTGTCCTCCTACTTCTTCAGCAATCTGTTTTTACTGGGCTTGGGTTCTGTTTCGCATTTTGTTTATTACTGACGAAGGCTTCTGGGTAGACAGTCTGTCAACTCCCCCCAGAGAAAACAAGCTATGCTGTCCCATTGCAGTAGGGGGTGGAGTGTGTTTGTGTGTGCGTGTGTGTGTGTGTGTGTGTGTGTGTGTGTGTCTGTGTATATGTGTGTGTGTGTGTGTGGGGGGGGGTAGTGGAGGATAAAGTGGTGAGCCATAACTTTTTAGGACAGCAGTAGGTAACCATTTGAACATTAGTATTCCACTGAGGCTGCCAGTGAGGGGAACGCGCCTGAGGATCCAACGCTTCACCCAAACGGAGGCCTGGTTCTTCCATCAGACACTCAGTCTGTCTTTTATGTATTTAAGATGAGATGGTTTGGATGGTCCAGTCCTAAGCTCACTGTTGCCAAGAAGAAGGGGAGTATTTCTGTCGTGACTGTCACTTTTAGGAACAAAATGTAATTCTGTGCAGTTAATGGCACTAACCTTGTCAGGGTTAGGGTTGTCGGCAAGCATTCGTGGCCTACAACACAATGACTGTGTCCATGTACAACATCTCCACCAGATGGAAGATACTGTATGTTTTACACATTGCAGAGGGTAAAAATAAATGTTGCTTTTTATAGTATCACGAATACAGTTTCAGTTCTAGAGCTGCCATAGTTTTCTGATAGAGTTGGATTAAGAACAGGCTGTCAGTTCAGTCAGGGCAGACTGGATGGCAAGGTTGGGCCTGTGGATGCCACATCTTATTTATGGCTGCATGAAGTGCAGGGTCGGGTCCTTCCACAGAAAGAATGAGCTTCCTTGAGGCAATAAAAAAGTCATGGCAATTGTCTGTCTGTTTGTGACGACTGCAAAGGCCAGTCTGCACTCCAGCAGATGAAAGAGGTAGAAACGGATGGTGAAGCTTTGTTTTACAGCTGGCTCATGTTATTCTTGGTAGACCATTAAATGTGTAAGGTATTCTGTTTTAGCTTTTCTAACCGTCGTGTTGTATGACTTGTTTTGTATCCTCCCGTTTCTCATACCAGATTTGGCATTTGGCATTGTCGTCAGGTGTGGCAGCCAAACAGACAAAGTTTAGAAGTCACTCACAATAGCTTGTGTTTTCACATGAAGATTTACTAATACTAGTAAGAATCATAGGGTTGAGAGTCATAGAAAAAGAGGGAGGAGAGTTAGGAATGATGTGTAACAAAGCTCCTGGCCCTATTCAAGGGGTTGGACCCAAATTTTCCTGTCACATTCCATTTGTATTGAGCAATCAACTCAATTTCAGCTGAGTATCGTGTGTCTGCAAATACCGGAAGATTACTGAGTTTCAGGTCAGGGTTAAAGTTGGCTGTTGGCTGGTGGCTAAGCTTACGGTTAAGGCTTGCCTATACTAGACTTGAATCGGCAATGTTTTTCACTGTTTACCATTTCTTTTTGGGACCAGAAACAGATTTCTCCTACACCCATGCAGGCCAATTCTTTAGGCTGTTTCTGGCAAGTATTTCAGACAAATGTCCTGCATGTAAAGCCTTTCACATTAATGATTTGTCCATATGTTGATCAGGACTCCAACACAAATGTACAACGAGTAAGTGAGAGAACAGGAATGAGCGAGAGCTGCAACAGAAACATAATTGAACATTATTAACAGTATAGACAGAACCGTATGTGTTAGACAGATGCTTAACTATTGCTTATGCACAACGAAAGCAACAGGCACAGAAAAGTTCCTCTTTGTCTTGCAGCAGGAAGTCAGCGAGGTCCCCCTGACCCTGCCCTCAGAGAGCCTAACTAACGGCAACCTAGAGGGGGATGAAGCAGCCGAAGCCGATGGCTTCGAGGGACCTGCGGCTACAACAGTGGGCCCGTCCTTGGTTCCCATGGGTTCCGGCGGTGTTGGCGACGAAGCGGAGATGGTCGACCCGGAAATGGACAGTGTCGAAGGCAGGGCAGCGGCCCTCGTGGCTGTGGTGTCGGAGGACCAGCTGAAGCAGCGGTTGGCAGCAGGGGGTCACCCGTGCGCCCAGTGCGACCGGGTCTTCATGTCCATGCAGGGACTGAGGTCCCATGAAAGGAGCCACTCAGCCATGGCACTGTTCAGCAGAGAGGACAAATACAGCTGCCAGTACTGCCAGTTCGTCTCGCCCTTCAGGCACAAGTAAGTGAGGAGCAGGGCCTATGCCTGATACCTCTTACACTGCTTCTACAGTAGAGCTCCTGGTGTTTAGTGTGGTACTTTATAAGGAGTAATTTAGTATAGGTTGGGCACCTTTATCCAAAGTAAGCACATATATTATCAGAATGTTGTTGGTTTTTTATTTACCAGTGTTAAGGTGTTGATGTGTTAATTCTCCATAGAACATTGATCTGCTCTGACCAACTGTTGTCTTTCCATTTTGGTTTTGACTGAGGTTAGTTGGAATTCTCAACATTTTAGACCGGGTTGATTTGGCGACAGCCATGGTCACTGGTGGTATCAGCCACGGTAGTTTAATACTACAGCACAGACTCACTGAGCAGCTACATCTTCAGGAATAAATCACAAAACCAACTGGTGTATCTTCCCAGACTGCACTCAAACAAAGTTACGTTGCTTTAACAAAAAAACCTTGAATAGCTGCACCGCAGTCTGATTTGGTGTCGCCCGCGGCACAAGTAGCTGTTACTTTTCATCCAGCAGCTCACTGTGTCTGCTCTTTGTTCCAGTACTCCCTTGCAAAAATTAAAAATCATCCACTGATGAAAAAAATCCAGACAACTCCCAATGTCTTGTTGTGTAGATACAGTTCTGATTAACGACTGTGATCGGCACAAACTTCTGTACAAAACACATGTTGTATCTTGTGGCTTCGTCACAATTAAGGCAACTCCACAGCTTTGCAAGATGAATGCTTTTAACGTGAAGCAGCCTCAGTAGGAAACGTTTGGTTTGCATTAGCAGCGACTTGAAACAGCTCTGTTGCATCCATCATTTCCTGAATCCCTTTTGCATTTGAAGGCAGTTTAAAAGTCTGGGAATGAGGGACTCTGCCACAAACAATGAAAACTAGTAATTGTGAGATCAAACCAGAATGTATACGCATTGAATAAGCTTTTTTGTAAAAATGCCACAAATACACGGTATTAAAACAGGGTTAGATTTGATTCACAACTTTGAAGGCTCATGATGTGTCTTTCCCTGCCGGATTTCCTTCCATTTCAGCCAGTACAATCTAGCAGTAGAACAATGCCATTCATTAACTGTGTCATTTCTCTTCGGTGATAGATCAGTATACCCGCAACCTAACAATATTATCAGTATGTACTCATGGTACAAGTGTATTTTAAACTCTTGCCCTTGTATACTTTACATGTCTTACACCAGCTGTTCTATAAATCAACTGGATGTCAAACTAATTTTGCGCAAGGCACAGTTTTACACCTAGTTCTGTTTACCCTGTCACAATCCCTTTGAATCTTCAATCTTCTCTAAGATTTCCTGCCTCCTAGGAGTCTAAGCTAAACATTAGAAGTAGACAGACATTTTGGCAGTGTGGTTTGTTTTATCCATCACAGAGACACAGAGTGAAAGGGAAAAGAGAGTCCTCATCACCTCTGAGCTCCCAGGTGTAATCTCTCTGTACTGTATATGCCCTGACCCAGAAAGAGGCTGCATTCCCATGCCACCTAGGAGCCTGGCATTAAAAACACAGCCACTGTCCCCACAGGCACTCGCACACTCATTCCCACCAGGGGATTGTGGGTAGATGAGTTCACCCCAGGGCTCCTTGTTCTGTAGTCATTGGAAATGTGCGGCTATTGTTTGTGAGGTAAACAGAATCTACTGCTTTAGATGCTGCTGTAAACCCCACTGTCGAAATCATCTTTATTTCTTTCCTGCACCCTATTCTTGTCACTTTCCCTCTTTATCTGCTATACTTTTGTCCTCATTTTATTTATTTTTTTTCTCTCTTTTATCCTCTAATCTCATATCCTCCCTTCTTTATTTATTTATTTATTTGTTTGTTTATTTATTGTTTTTTGGTTTTGTTTTTTTTATTTATATATATCTTTGTCATCACCAGCCTGGACAGACATGTGCAGTCTCACCACGGGCACCACAAGCCCTTCAAGTGCAAGCTCTGCCCCTTTAAATCTGCCTACGCCAGCCGCTTGAAGAGCCACCTGCATAAGGCGCACACAGGTAAAAACAAACGCACGCACACACACACACACACACACACACACGCGCACACATGCATGGAAGTACATCTTACAGCTGTGTCCATGACCAACAAGGTTTTCCGTTCCCTGGGCCAGAATAGCAGCTTCCTGTTTGTCATCTTCCAAACGATGGCGTGTTCACTTTAGCTTATCCAGCACAATGCAACCAGTTGATTAGCTCTAGAGCCTGGCCTCGCCATTCACTTGAGTACATTGTCAGTGGTGATGGCGTACGGGTGTCTTCGGCTGGATGTGATTCTCTGCTTGTGATTGGGTTTTTTTTGTTTGTTTGTTTGTTTGTTTGTTTGTTTTTTTGCTTTTGAGCGAGCCAGACGGTAACGTCGATCCAAAAACATAGGCATTCAAGAAATGCAAAAAAAGGCCCACCTGAGCAATCAATACACAGGCAAAAGAAAGAGTTGTAGAGCTGGTGAACTAAAAAGGCTAATTTTCAGAGGAGGAGGAGGATTGGAGAGCTCTCAACTGCCTGATTGTAGAGAACAAGAAGCAGCAGCAAGAGGTAACATCTGCAGCAGATAACTGACACAAACCAGTTTTGAGCTGTGGGTACATTTGAAAGGTGGAGCTTGATGATTATGGAGAGCTTCACTCTTATTCTTTGTGAAAAAAAACACACATCAAATCTTGTCACTGTGGCTCTGTTCTTTAACCTTGTATCCTCATTTATAGTCCAATAAGCTAAAGAAAAATTTGAATTGATGCATCCGCACCCAGGAGCTTTCTTGTTCCAAACAATGTGTTCTTACCAGAAGCAGTTGAATAAGTAAGTGGCTTCCGTATTAAACCACTTCTGGTAAGAACATGTTACAGATTTATTGGTCTCTGCTAATCCTCATCTAATATTCCTTTTGCATTTTTCAGAAAGGTTTATGATTCTTGTTTATCCTCCAGGTGAGCAGCACATGTACAAGTGCTTGTCTTGCCCCTTCTCCTCCATGACCATCAGCCAGCTGAGGGAGCACTCACTGAGAGACCACGGTGAGGCCCTGACCCTCCCCAAACTCCGGGCTGCTACCCAGGCTGCTCATGCCACCCTCAGGCCCTCCCGGCTGGCCAGTAACACAGAGCAGACTCCCTTGTCCTTGGACGGTATGAGATCATGTATAATATCACTTTGATAGATCTAACATCATATGATAGGCTTGTCAGGCTCAATTTTTGGAAAATCTCAAATTGAGCACCAAAGCAGAATCAAATGTAAAACAGAAAAATGAGCGGTGCGAGGTGATCGGCAGTAAGGCACTTTAAAACATTTAGCATCTGATTCCCACAGTTTGCACAGTTTTGCGGAGGTCCTACTTCATTTTAGAGCCACAACACACAGACATGATGCACATATTTTGCAATTCGCGTGTGACTTACACTTTCTTGGGATATTATTACTTCTGAGTACCATCGCAAATAAAGTCCATAAATCTGCTTTAAAATAATAGAAGAAAAAGACTTACCTTATAACTCCAGAATTTACCTGAGAATTACCACGTTTTTCATTTTTCTTCAGTATTAAAGTAGTCCAGTAATAACTATCTGTACGTCTGTGGGTTCACTGCAGACAGGAACCGCTAATAGCTAATTCTGCATACAGTTAATGCTGCCAATTTTCCAAACGTTAAACGAAAATTGAATAATAATAGCATTATGGAATAATGGCATTATGAAAACTATAGTTCCAAACTATGGTTACCACCCAAATCAAATAGGACTAGCTTAATCATGGGAATGACATAATCCATCAATTTATTAATTTTTTTCATGTTGCACTAACAAAAACTTTTTGACGTTATCGCAGGAGGGCCTCAGTTGTCTCAGTTATGTCTGAGTTGTACCCCGCGATGTCGGACTCTGAAAACATAATACAACCAAATGTCAAAAATCCAAATAGATTCACTTTCATTATGTGGCAAAGCATCAAGAATCAATCCCCCCTCCCCCCACCCCACCCCCGGGACCCTCCAGAGGATAAGTGATGGAGCTGATGGATAGATGTTTGGACTAAAAAAAAAATGTAATCTTTTTGCCAGGGCTTTTCATCAAGGTGATTTGATTTACTTTTTTTTTTTCTTTCTCTGTTTTTTTTTTAACTATTGATGCAAAACGAAAATCAGCAGTTATAGCATCAACAAGTCTGTGTCATAGCCTTCGGGAGAGGGTTGTGTGCTCAGATTGAATAAATTATATGTGAATTTAAGATTCTTACTGCTCAGATTTGACTGCCTAAGCCCCCTTTAATGTTGATTTTGACACCTTTTCTTTGTAGAAAGTGTTCAGTTAAACAGGCGCCCTTCACTGTAGGTTGGTGTAGCAGCAACCGCCTTGATGTGATGACTTGTTTTAGGTGTTTTGGTTTCTGTGCAGCCCCCCTGCTTTAGCTTGCAGACTGTTCTTGGCAGCAGCTGTTACCTTGCTGCTGGAGCTGTGGAATCTTCCCTGGAGCTGAAGCAGGGCAGCATTCCTCAATGCACCAACCACCACTGTCAGCTGTGCCCTACCAAGACAAATGAAGCATTGAGAAAGAGCA
The DNA here is from genome assembly GCA_016859345.1 of Istiophorus platypterus. NCBI lineage: Eukaryota > Metazoa > Chordata > Actinopteri > Istiophoriformes > Istiophoridae > Istiophorus > Istiophorus platypterus. The sequence continues at coordinate 8,653,276 of CM029128.1, read as the reverse complement.
GAGCTGACATATTGAATGTCTCTCTACCATGCCAAAGTAGCTACCTTCAGTTGGATGTCTAAAATTCTGATGTTTGCAGTGGAATAGAGAGTTTGTGCTGGTTTTTTTGTGTTTGTTTGTTTTTTTTTTTTTTCTTTTTTGTATTTTGGCACTTTAACTTCTTGAAAATGATCTGAATATAGCTGTAGTTTGGTTTAACATCTACACCTGCACCTACCAGTAAACTATGGAAATAAAACCTTGAGCGCTCTGAAATCCAACCCCATCCTTACTTTTTCAATGCTGCTTTAAGGTCGGAAATATTTTTAAGGCCTCCTCCTCCTCCTCTGTCTTCTTCGACTCCTCAAACAACTATTCTACCTCTCATATAAGCAATGTAATATTCAGTTTTGGCCCTTAATCCATTCAAGAAGATGTATTACTCCTAACTACAAAATTTGCTCTCCATCCTCTATCTAATCTCCATACATCTCCACAATGCAGAGAGGATATTAAAAGCATGAGTCAACTGTGGCATTGTTTGATTCATGTGAGTTCCTCTGGCTCTACCGCAAAAGTGAGAAATTGGATCTCAAGCATTTTATAAAGTAAAAGTTCAAAAGTAAGGATTTTTTCCCCCCTCCATGCTTCCTCATAGTCTGAGTGCTGAATGAGGCATTTTTCACATGAATAGATATTCTATTAGTGTCACTCTGGTTTATTTATTGATGTGTTGGAGGCACAAAGTAGGACGAGAAGATGAGCTTGCTCACTGATATTATAGACTCATGAGAAAGAGGATGAGGTGGGAAAGAGGTATGGGACGAGTGATGACAGTTACACTTCTGCATCGGGGGGGGGGGCATTTGGTGTGAGTATAATTCAATTCTAAATAGTCCTGTTACCTTAAGAAAGGAAAGGATCTACTGCTGTCTGCTGATGGCATTTATTAAATATTAAACAAATGCATTAGATTTTTGAAGAAATAATCAGACATCTCTCATAAATAGAAAAGAAAGATGAATCAATTTGGAGAAGATACATAAAGTAGGTTAAACTCCATCCCGCTGTGCAAAAATGTGTGTTGGGATAACATTACTCTTAGATATACAGTGGCTATTGTGAGTTGAAAACTAGCACTCAGATCCACTTGAAATTAGCAGGAAATGCATAAAATATTTAGAGTGGTTACCTCCTGTCTATGTTTGAAAATAATCATAAAATGGAAATGTACTCAAATATAATAATACAAAGATACAATATACTTAAATAATGGTAGCCTGGAAAAATATCTTTTGCCTTGTTAAAACGTTATGTCTCCATAATAGTATCTGCAGACCAGAAGTGGGAGGCGAACATACATTATTTATGAGATTAAAGATGCCAACACAAAAAATGTAAAAATACTCTATAATGAGAAGAATCCTACTTTAGTAAAACTACAGCGAAATGTAATTAAAGTATCAAAAATCAAAGCACTCATTACGCTGAAGAACGGCAACTTATACGTGATTTAACAACTTCGTAGAACCTAGAGGTTGGGTCCCCTCGAAAGATCAAGGGTCAAAGTGGTAGGAAAAGAAATCTGTGGTTATTCTTCAGAGGTTTCTCTTATCTTTGCATTTTTTTAAAAATTGAATTTATTTAGATGAAACCATGTGAGAAGTTAAGAGGAGAAATGTCCTTTTTTAGAACCGCTAACAACACGAAAACATCTGAAATGTGACAACTAGACATGTTTTTTTTTTATTACCAATTGTCCACAAGTCAACAAGGTTAGGAGCCAGTGGTTTAATCTTTAATAATGCTTGCTATTTTAATCTGTAAAGTAATTGACAGGTAAATAAATGTAGTGGAGCATGAATATAATGTAGCATGAAATGGAAATACTCACGTAAAATACAAATACATAAATTTTGTACTTAAATAGAGTATTTGATTAAATGTACTTAGCTACTTTCATTATCCTTTGCATGTCCACATATATCCATACAGTATATTAGCGCATAATACATAATACATTTTCTCAATTTCTCTGTCCCTCTCTCAGATCCATCGTACCTGGAGCCGGCGGACGTTCGTCAGCAGCTTAGTCATTACCAGCTGGCCTCCCGCAGTCAGATGACTTCCGTCACAACGGTTGGCAGCTCAATGGCGGCTGACAGCCGACCAGACGGTGTCCTCACCTGCGAGTTCTGTGAGTTCAGCTCCGGATACATGCAGAGCCTTCGCCGGCACTACAGGGACCGCCACGGCGGCAAGAAGCTCTTCAAGTGCAAAGACTGCTCCTTCTTCACCTGCTACAAGTAAGCAGGGACTCCCTGTTGACGGGGGGGGGGGCCACGAAAAATGACTGAGATGGAGCACACTTTGTTAAATGCTCTATATGAGATGCTGCTAACTAAAGTTTGAGAATGTAACGTACATATAGTATGTTGATATGAAATACCACACATTCCAAGAATATACACACATGTAAAAACACTAGACAGACAAACTAATTTTTGGTCGGCCACTGATCCCTTTCTCTGTCTGTGGATCTGTCTCAGAAATAATTTCACCATGCATGTGGAGGCTGGACACAACAACAACACACCCGAGGACCTCCCTAAAGACCTGCGCTGCCCCCTCTGCCTCTACCACACCAAACACAAGAGCAATATGATCGACCATATTGTCCTGCACAGAGGTACACTTCAGGGACACACGTAGCTCTTTTTGGGGGGACTTTTTGGGGAAATAGGCTTGTGCGATTTCTAGCCGAGAGTCGGATGAGAAGTCACTCTCTCACGTCTGCCACAGCCAGGAGATGATGATGATGGAAAACGGTAGTTAACAGCCAGGGCTGGGCCATTTCTTGACCCGGTGCAGTGACTCTCCGGGGAGTCTTTTTCTGGTGGCCCAGCATCCCCACGGTGACAACAAGACACCAGGAAGTCACTGCACCCTTCCAAAACAGTAGCCTGGCACATAATTCCTCTTAGAGAAACCACAGCTTGTCATTTTTACAACCTCGGTTTCTATATGGATTAAACAAACGTGATATGGAGTGTTGATTGCTGAAATTTAGAGGTGCTGGTCGGCAGATTTAGTCACCTTTGCTGTATCTGCTTACATCCCAAGAGTGAATAACAGAACATCAAAACAATCTGATACTGTTACTTGCTATCATGGTTGGTTGTTGGAGGCACAAAGTAGGACGAGAAGATGAGCTTGCTCACTGATATTAAAGCCATTGGACCATTTTAAACGGTGATGATTGATTAATGATTAATGAAGTTCTAAAAGTGTACACAACACTGATTATGCACCTTGTATTCCATTATAAGAAATGTGAATATGACAATAACACAGGCGAGAGAAACAAGCATATACAAGTGGAGTTTTTTGTTTTCAAATAGTGAAGGTGCTGTTTACTGTATATGAGAACTGCAACTGACAAAAAGACATGAAAGCAACCACAGAGGGATGGAACTGCTCTGATGAGTTTTTAAAACTTTGTTGAGTTTTAGGGTAGTTCTTATATGACACTGTCTTCAGTTATCTAGAAGAGTGTTTGTGTTGAAACCGAGAAAGTGACAAAACCCCCAAAAAGTAACAGCCCGTGATTACTTTTTGCACCGTTTGTATATGTGTGTGTGTGTGTGCGTGTGTGTGTGTGTGTGTGTGTGAGTGTGTGAGAGATAAATGTTATTTGATCTCTGCTGCGCCCTCACATCTCCTCTTCCCATTCTGTCGTTAGCTCTCGCCGTTCTTCTCCCCCTTTTTCCCTGCTCTGCCGTTATTTCCCTTCCCATCCTCCGGCCTATTAATCCACATCACTCTCTCCTCTCCCTCCGCCAGAGGAGCGAGTTGCCCCGCTGGAGGTGAACCGCTCCAAGCTGTCGCGCCACCTCCAGGGCCTGGTATTCCGTTGCCACAAATGCACCTTCACATGCTCCAGCGACCAGGCCCTGCAAATGCACCTGCAGAAGCATGCTGAGATCAAGCCTTACCAGTGCCAGCTCTGCTATTATGACAGCAGTAGACGGAGTCAGCTAGAGGAGCATCTCCGCCTCGAGCACAAGGTCAGTCGGAGTCGAGACATGATACACATGAAGTTTCCTGTAACTAAATTTAAATTAATATACCTTGCGTAATTGGTTTCTACAGTATAATTTAAAAAGGTAGGAAGAATATGGCTGCCAGGACTAAACTAGGGCCCCGTTTTGCAGATTAAAGGCATTCTGACTTATTACCTTCAGAGTCAGAGAATGTGGTTTACTGTTAGCTTTTAATCATCCGTCTGCTTAATGGCTTTAACATGAGTTGTTTACAGCTTATATGCTCTGTATTTTCAAACTGTTCACTTAATTCTATATGGCATTTTCTGTTTTTATAGCAAGTGATCGTGAAGCCTGTGCAAATCAAGCGTCCATATTCCCACAGTGTTGAAAGATCACATATTACAGCAAATCCAATTTCCAACTTCTTTCCTCAGTAATCAGCTGCTGAGCTGTAAGTAAGAGCTATCCTGTAAATATTTGAATCTCAGATACCCAGAATTTTTGTCTGGTGGAAATATTTGTAATACAGCAGCGTAGTGCAGGATCCTACGTGCAAAAAGTGTTCAAAGTTTTCCTGTAATCGCATCTTGAAGTTATACCTTGCAGCATTTGGGATGAGGATGCAGATAGATTGGACTAACAACAATCATTACCCAATAAAATATGTTTATGGGATTGCAATGAGAACAGCAAAGGCAAAGGGAATTGCCTCATTCGCTTTAGTCTTTTAGGTCTAGCCAAACTTCATTCAGTGCCGGCTGCTCTTTGTCTAGCGCATTCGCTTGTGTGATACCAAGAATGAGACATAATCTCTTTCTTATTTTACATTCAAACAGCTTCTGTCCTCTTCCAGACAGCATTTCTACACAAGCCAATTATTCCAAAATTAACCTCTATGGTGCTCCTTGACACATAAGGAGATGAAAAAAATATCAGTGAAATGGCTACTGATACAATGGAATAAGATGAGTTGGTGCATGAATATCAGATTGCTCAAACTTATTCTAACCGCATCCACCAGAGAAAAGGTTTCATTTCTCGGTCTCCCTTAATGGGGATAATTCATGAAATGATGTGAGAAGGCAGATGGTATTTTAGGAGTTTAGAGTACATTAAACCTAAAAGGGCAACCAGTTATTACTTTTTCATTCTTTACATGACTAGATCCCTAATTTTACACTGTGTATTCTGGGATAAAGTCCACCCCACTTGTTACCTAAAACAGGAGTAGGAGGGTGTAGATAATGGTTGAATGGATAATTAGAATAGCACACGTACAGATAAGAAAAATAACACAGTCAAATGGCCTTGAGTTAAATTAAGACACAAGAAGGATTGTTGTTATAAGATGAGTCAGCCCTACAGTTGTTGAGAGGGAGGGACTTGATATTTCTGGAAATTTTGAAGAATCTGATATAGGTCAGAGAACCAGGTATCTGGAACAGTGAGAAGAAGGAGCGTGAGGGAGAAATGTGAGACCTTAAAAAGAGGAGGAGGGAAGGAGCAAGGGAAAGTAATGCATTTTCAGAACCCGCGGTACACTTTTGATCGTGGTCCTCGTGGAGTTAAGCGGCCTCCTCCCTGGTGTCATCATTTGGTAAGGAAGTGACAGGATGTTTGCTAGACGAAGGTCAAGAAAAGGTCAAGACAGAAAAGAAGGCCACCTGTAGATATTTGTAATGTTCCTTGAGCATGACCACAGAAGTCAAGCAGTACTTTAAAAGTGTTGACTCATTCATCATCCACTGCACAGAGCAATCATTCAGCACTACTCTAGCTCACTGGGTTGTACATCTTAATTGCACACCAGGCAGTAATTGCAGTCATTTTATTTTCTTGCCACTAGAATACTATAAATGTGTGCTTCAGTCAGGGGGGCCCTTAAATAGCCATCTTGGACTTGGGCGTCAGAGTAACTATTGTTAGAAGGGAGAACGGGGGAGACGGAGAAACAGCTGAATCCACTGTAGGAAAACAGGAGAGACCGACATTTTCATTGCTGGGAGGTGGATTATAGGGCTACAGCTCTGAGCCTTCAGGGAGTAAGGGAGAAGGGAATTACTCAGAAGGAGTGTCATAATTTACTGTGCAACAAGATTCATAAGCAATGAGATGAGCAAGATCTGTTATCAAACCTCCCATCTATGT